>RJWH01005605.1:48362-72622 GCA_004363575.1 Solenodon paradoxus | reverse complement strand
CTGGGATGATAATGGCTGAGTTGTTATGAATCAATGAGGAACCAAGGTATACAAAAGGGCCCAGCACAGGGACCTTTCCACCTGTAGTAGGACTTTAATAAGGTGGATTCCCTTCTCCTTGGGGCAAGAGGCCCTTGCTTAACTGGTGTCTCACCTGCACCCCGGGGGATGTTAGACCAAGTACTCGGAGCATCCATGCAGAAAGAAGAGACTGTTCCTTCTGTCAGACGAAGCCCAGCAGCCCCAGTATCTTTCCCATTTTTTAGGCCATTAGCTCTGCCTAGGGCCTGTGGAGAAACTGACTTTCCCTCAGTTTCCTGTCTTGCATTCATGCCACTTGCAACTTATGGTGAGGTGGAAAGGAAATCTGATCACATAAGGCAAAGGAGATGTTGGGGTGGAGGGATTTGGCCGGCACCAGAAATAGTTCGAGGCCCCGCCCTGGAACTGCCCTTCGAGCCTACAGAGGAAAGGAAATGGGCAAGCAGCAGTCCCATTCCCAGACAGGTGGAGCAGAGGATGAAAGAGGCCTGCAGGCCTTCAAGTGAAAGCACGGGCTTTGATGTCAGCAAAGGAAGGAGGGAGGTGCTAACCCTACCCCACCCCTTCCCCTTTTTCCTCAGCACTCCTTCTGCTTTCTGGGTTTCAGTTGAAAAATGTTTGAGAGCAACATGAACCAGGAAGGGAGCAAATGAAAAGTATGAGGTGGAGTCAAAAGATGGGAGTTGTTGAAAGTAACTGTGACTTCAGGATAGTCCACCACTTCATGACCCAACAGTCAAAGAAAATAGATCAGTTCTCACTCAGTTCAGCTCAGTTCAACATGCCCGTTTTGCTACTTCTCCAGGCTCTTGCTCACACAAGTCATACACTTAGATATTTGACCAAAAAGATTTCAGAAGAAACCTTAAGGTTGTCATTCCTTTATAATCCCATTTGACAGGAAACCAGGTTTTATCCTTTCTGCAACCTTTGTTTGTTTGTTTGTTTGTTTGTTTATGTGTTTGTTTGTTTATTTATGCCACCCTAGGTCCCAAGTCTCAAATCTGGGTCCATGACTTTCATAGCCTGTGTCTTAGCTGTCTGAGCCATGTTGGAGGGGGACCCTTCAACATTTATTAAGTGCCTACTATGTGCCCAACTGTGTTAGTCATGAGGTACAAAGACAGTAAGACATGTTTAGTAGAAAGGAACTGTGTAAAGAGAGGTATTATAATAATAATAATAGTTAAAAATACTGAAGATGAAAGTAATAACAGTTAACACTGGTTAAAGGATAATTATGTGTCAGGTATCTAAAGTGTCTAAGCACATACGATGAATTAACTTAATTTTCACAACCAATTCATACAGCAGTTACTTTAATTATTTCCACTTTAAGATGAGAATCTGAAGTCATATAACTTGACAGAGGTCACACAGCTAGCATGTGTGAAGCAGAGACTTGAACCGAGGCCATTCTGCAGCTCGGCATTGGCTACAGGAGCTTCTAAATTACCCCAGAGGAAGTGCCTGTGTGGTGGGCTCTGTAAAGGGGATATGGAGAGAGGGGAGGCATTCCCAAGAGAGCCTGAGCAAAGGCAGGGGGTGTGGAACAGAACAGCACATTTTAGGCACTGAAATGAATTCTTTAAGGCTCTGGTGGAGGCATCAGGAGAAGCAGGATGTGGAGCTGGGGAGGCAGGCATGAATTCCATGGTAGGCGCTGCCTGTTTCTCATACCAAGGCATTCAGCTTTAACCCAGACTAGAAGATCCAAGAGGAAGAATATAGTTCTGCCCTTCTGTAATGCCCAGTTCCCCAAATAGTGCTTGTAGCTTGGTGGTAGATAATTATTCTCAGAATAAGTAGCTGGAAACTTGGGAGAGCTTGTAAATAAATGTTAGTAAAGAGGTCAGCTGTGCACCTCAGGGCGATGCACTGTCTGGTATAGAGAACGGAATGGAATTTGAGAGGAAGAGTGCAAGTAGGGACAGCAGTGAGAATGCCATGCTAGACTCCAGATGAATGGTAGTGGGCCTGAACCATAATCGTTGTGGGAGAAATGGGGAGATTGGAAAAAGTTGAAAAGAGTGTCAATAGGACTAAAACAATAAATTGATGTGGGAAGTAAAGAAGAAGAGAGTGAAGGATTTGTGACTGGGTTGGAGGGATATTGACAGGATGAGGAATACAGGTAGAGGACAGGGCTTTGTGGTAGGGTATAAATGTGTGAGGAGAAGTTCAGTGATAAGCATGTTGTAGGTCAGGAGCTTGATGAAACAGTGGTCTGCAGTTTAGGAGGGAGGCTGGGCCTAAAATACAAAACATGTGTTATAGTTTAGGGGGTTATCAGTGACATGAAGGGATTGGATGAGATTACCTTGTTGGCTTGGGAGACTTACTACAGACTGAGAAGAAAGGCAAGGGAAGCATCATGGGGATCAACCAACACTTCAGCAGTAGACAGTGGAAGTGGAAAGTTTTAATGACAATTTAAGATAGCGCATAGCAGTTAAATAAAAGGAGGGCACGCCTTTGATCTGTCCAAGTGAAGGAGAACTGTACTGTTGCTAAGTCAGTGGAGGGTGAGGACAAGGTCTGACTGGAGTGGGATGGGGGGAAGTAGAGATGAGAATGATGATAATACTATACTCCTTTTTAAAATAAGAAGCTTGATATAGGGGTGGGTTGGGGTAGGATGGGTGTTATAAAATGGGAGGGTCTTAAGTACACTTATAAGTTAAGAAGAAAAAGTCCATAGGATGGGAGTCAGGGGAAGTCTGGTAGAGACTTGGAGTTCGTTATGTCTGTCTTCCTGACCCCTTAGATAGAGCTCCACAAGGGAAGAATACAGTTTAGTTCATATTTATACTACCTACAGCTCCTACTATAGGGTATGAGAAAAATAGGTACTCAATTCCTATTTGTAGATGAGTGAAATAAAATGTGTTTCGGATTTCGAAGAGAGGCACATCCAGTAGGGGGAATTAGGGTCTTGAAGGATGGGGTCATTGCAAATAGGCAGGGATGGGGTAGGGTAGGGAGAAGTCAGTAGAGGCAAAAGAATGTAGGACAGTTCTGGGGACCAGCAAAAGTTGGAAAAGGAGAGTAAGGATAGCCTTGAATCCCAGGTTGAGGAGATAAGGCTTGATGTGCCAAGCAATTGGGCAGCATCAGAACTGGAGTTGTGCCTTAGGAAACCTGGGAGCAGCAGACAAAGGCCACATTGTGACCAGAGTGGAGGCCATTGTGATAGACCAAGGGAAAGGGAACAAGGGTGACTGCTATGAGGATGGAGAGGATGGGAAAGAGACATTGTGACAGAATTGTCAGGATCTTGATCATTGACTGACTGTGGAGAAAACAAGAGACGGGGGAGAAATCAACCCTGACTCCCAGATTTTGAGTCTGGGCCAGTGGGAGAATCTCTGTGCTATTGTCAATTAGCAGGAAGAACTAGTCTGGCTAAGGGAACATGATGGGCTTGGGTTTGAAATGATAATTGGGCATCTGGGTCACGATGTTTTGCTTTTGTAGGCAACTGTAGATGTGATAACTGTGTGAAGGTGAGGTCGTGGCTGAGGACAAGGTAGTACAGGGGAAAATGATCCAGTGAATAGGCAGAAAAAAGCAACCAGAGAAGAAGAAAGAAAACAATAAAGTGAAATCCCACGGAGCCTTTGGCCTGAGACTCAGCATGAGGAAAAGACTTAAAGGGATACATTTGTCATGATGGCAATATGCTACTACTGCTAAACGAGTGTCCTCTTCTTCTAGTCAGTAGAAGATAGGCCGACACCAACTCTAGCCAGTCCCCTCTCTATAATACTGCAAGTAACCCTCAATTTTTTTAATTCAAAGTTTACTCATTCCTAAAAATCAGACTTGATTCTATCAGGGTAAGCCCAAGACCAGTGTCAATCTTTCTTATAGACCCCTGAAGCTTTGCTCTGTCTTCAGTTGAGGGGGCTGTGCTGGTGACTCTGATGGGGGCTCCAACCAGAGCAATTCTCACCCTGAATTGCCCTGTGAACACAACTCATTGCAAGCAGAACAACATAGCACTAGGGCTTTGAACAAAAATGTAGTCTTGTATGATGCTTCTCAATCTTTCCAATATCACCAATTACTCCACTGAAGAACCTGGACCCAGTCATGATGGAAAGAAAAAGCCCACTTTTCCCCAGAAAAAAATTTGTTTATAGGAAGCTTGGTTATTATAAATATCATTTATGGTACATTTTAAGGACATAAAATTGTGGTAGTATTATTGGGAGTAAACTTTATTGACATGGTTTTATAACACAAACAAACAAAAATAATCACTCAACTCCATTAGTTTTTGGACTGAGCTGCCAGGAAGCAGTATTCTCAAAGGCGATTGCTTGTAGGCAGGGGAGTGGGGAATAAGGAGTTTCTAGAGCATGTCCAAGAGGTTGGAGATTTGGGCTACTGTAAGAAGGTGTCATATTTGGAGGTGGACCTGAGGATGGAAACCTGATGACTACATCTTTATCCCACCTGCAGTCTTACCTCACCCCTTGAACACAGAGTTGGTACTTAAGAACTGCTTCATGGGAGCTCCCACAACAGTGCCAAGAACCGCTTGCAAGAATGCTTGAGTGAACAGGACATGGATATAGTTGTATTATTCAGATGTTTTAATGGTATTTTAGCTGTTGGTATAGAAAAATGTCCCAGGCAAATCTGGGAGATGTCAACTTATTTGAATACCAATTATATTTAAGCAAAGACTATGCCTAATATTAAATAGTCTTATTTCATTAGCAAAAGCATGTAGGGGCTTTGTGAGCATGTATGAAGCCCATTTAGTGTACTGCATATTTAGTAAGGTTCCTATGTCAGTCAATTCACAGTCTGTGTGTGCACATGCCTGTATATGTATGTACATGTTCTGTTCAGTGCTGAGTGTTATTCTAGGCCCTGGGGTATACTCAATACATCAAATGAATAAGGGCTGATGATTTCTCTCAAGGAGATGAAAATCTAAATAGAGAAATCTATATTTACAGCAAGGGCAGAGGTATAAATCCAAGCTAAACTGTGCGGTATTGACTAGAGAACAATAAAATGCCTTCACATGTGTGGGGCATGAAACAAATGAGGTGACTTGTCCAAGATCATAGTGCTGAATTAACTAATTAATCAATTAATTAACTAAATATGAGTTAAGACTTCAAGACCAGTGGGTTTCCCACTATACCATGAGGCAGTAAACACAGTGGTTAAAAAGTAAGATTTCTGGAGTCATATGGGATAAGCCCTAAATCTTTGCTCCATCACCTACTAACTGTGTGATCCCAGGCAACTTAACTGTTTGGTACCTTGGTTTTCTTGTTTATAAAATGGGTATAATAACAGAACATAACTCATAGAGTTGTTGTGACAAGTCAGTTAATTCATGTAAAGCCTGGTACATAGTAAATGCTCATTAAATGTTATAATTAAATGTGAGATATTCTTCATATACGTTTTATTCTTATTCTTGTTGTTTATCAGCTGCACAAAGAAATGGAAGTTCTGCATGTAATGGACAGACATAAAACTGAATTTCTTTATAAATGCCCATTCATACAGAATACAGGAAGCAGAGACAGAGGAAGTGGCAGAAAAGACAGGGTAGGGTAGCAGTCACTTCACCAGAGGTCTCCCTGCAGGCAAAGGTTTTCCTTCAGGTTGTGATTTCAGGGGTTTGGGAGAAGGACCTGACTGATACTAATACCTTCCCTGCATCACTGCTGATCCTCAAATTTCCACTATTAGAGAGAATTCTTCCTCCATACGTCTCTGTTAATCAAATGAATATTTTGGAAACAAGTCTACACATGCAGCTTTTTTACACCAATTTTCCCTTACGTCAAGGGTGGCGATAGAAGAGGGAGAGTATAGGGATATTGCTTTACCTGATTTGCTGCTGGACAAGATGATCTTGAAAATGAATCCTGCTGAGGATTACTGAGTGCTGCCTTGGCTTGATCCCTATACTACTCCAAGCAACTGTCCTCTCTCTGTTCCTTTACTACTAAACTCCTTAAGACCTCTCTTTTCTTCACCACCTTGACCTCTTCATTCCTCAGACATTTAATCTACTGCTATCTGGTTTCTTCTCCTTTAAAAATATTTATTTAAAGAAAGGAAGCAGGAAGGAATAAAAGTAAGTAGGTACGCAGGCAGGAAGAGCGAGGAAGAAGAAGCATTCATTCATCCATTGATTTGTTCATGTCGGTTGCTCCCCCAGTCCCAAGATGTGAACCCAGCTCCCTGGGCTTTACATGGACTATATCATCCAGCATTGCAGACTTAACTGTTGAGCCACCAGGAGGCAAGAAGGATGGCAAAGAGATTTCAGCTTGTTGATCACTCTGATTGATTAGTAGTAGTTGCCCATAATAGTACTATGCCCAAAAGGTTTCTGAAGGTCAGCAGGAAAATGTGCCATAATTAGTTTGTCATGTAATCCACGGGAGTACATAGTAGGCAGGGAGGATGTAGTCATATGTGCCATATATTTGCTATTCCTGCTTTACGAGACCAAGGTGAGCTCCTAATTGCCCAACCTGATGTCTTCTTCTCAGTTACCACTCATCCTGCTTGATCCCTCTCCAGCACATGTCATCAATGACTCTCATTTTTGGCACTATTTTCTCTCACAACACCACCCCTCTCATCTCTCTGTTCTTTATCAGTTTTCTTCCCTGGATCCTCTTCCTTCATCTCTTTCTTAAATGTAGGTGCCTCCCACGTTGTTGTCCTAGGCTCCTTTCTCTCTCCGCAAGAGTTCACGCACACTTTCTGCTGCTGCTTTAATCACCCCTATGCAGAGTGTTTAATTACTTCTACACATCTCTGGGTCCAGTATTTAGCCCCAGCCTCTGAATTGCATTATAGTTGTCTGGTAGCTATTTCTACCTTGGAAGCTTGAATTCTTGGTACTTGATGCTTAATGTGTTCCAAGTAGAGCTAATGCAGTATAAGACCTCCATAGAGAATGTTTACTCAGCACCATAGGTAAGTCCTATCATACAATAAGCTCTTCAGCAAATATCTGAACTTATGACCCTGGTAGATCAGTATGTTTATGCTTTGTTTAGAGGCACTCAATTTTGTGCTTTCAAAATACCTGAAATGATATGTTTAGAGGATCACTACGTTTGAGAGTTATTCCCATTGCTTGATGAGCAATTATTTTTTTCCCTTAGCATTTGTCAGATAAAAAAAGATACCTTTACCTCTGTGCAATAAGACATTATGAGATATAGGGGACCCCCAAGATTGGGACAGTTGGAGATGAAGCAATATACTTTGGGTATTATTTGAAAACACTCATTAGTTATTTGCTGTGGCAGAAGCAGGGTGGGAAGTGCTGGGTGAGACAGTGAAGAAGCAGACACAACCCCTGGCCTTCAGGATCTTACCATCTAGTAGGGAAGGCAGACAGGTACAGGAATAACTACGACGAGATGAATGCTAGAAGTAAACCATTTATCTAGGGCTATAGGAACTCAAGTGAGAATTTTATATCCTGAGTGTGGGGACTGAGTAATGGACAAGTTTTGCTGGAGGAGATGGGAAGTAATTAAACTGGCCGTGAAGGATAATATGTAAATAGGAAGGGAGAAAAGGGCGAGAAAGGCAGAAGGAGCAGAAAGACAATGATGGTATTCTAAATGTGATAAAAAAAAATCAATTTATGAAGAAGAATGGAGTACTGGATTAGAACCAGCACCAGGACAGCTCTGAAGAAAAAAAAATTTCTTGTCTACTTTGAATAGGGCATCCTTCCTTTAGGGATGGACAATGATGGACGGGCTTGGCAGAGGCAGGGGAAAAGTCATGGGTGAACTTAATATTCCATCAGAGTAGGACTTAACTCTGATCTACCCATCAGTGATGTTACTTGGGGGAAAACTGGAGTTTTACTTGCTTAGGACCTATTGATTTATTTGTTTGCTTATTCACTTGATACTGTCTTATGAGCACTCCTGTGTGCCAGGCTCTGGGCATGAAGAGATGAGTGAGGCTCAGCCCCTGCCCTCAAGGAGTGGATGGGGAGACAGCTGTGCAAACAAACAATTCTAATGCTCTGTGGTAAGCGCCATAATAGATGTGCTGGCAAGGGGCTGCTGGAGTCCAGAGGGACAACAAAGCAAAGCCCTGCTCTCTGAGTCAGCCTCTAACTGATTGCCCTGTCTCCCCTCCCTCCCTGAGTTTTCCGTCAGAAATTCAGATCTGATCATGTCATTCCCCCTGCTTCTAAACTGTGGTTGGCTCTCTACTGGCTGTAGGACCAAGTCCAAACTCTAGTGCAGGGTGTACAAAGGCCTTCACAGCTTGGTCTAACCTACTTCTCAACCTTTTATCTCCCCGCAAGGTTTGGGTTATACACTGAACTGCAGTGTCTCTGCTTGTCTTTATCTGGTCAGTTCCTCTGCTTCCCTTGAGCCCCTGCTAAATGTTAACTTCTCTGCTGCAACAGTGTCAACTCCCGCCCCAGGAGTAAGTTCCTCCTCTGTGTTCCCATAGCTTCAGGTGGACCTCTCCAGTCTAGGCCTTAGCACATCAGAGTGTGTTTGTTTCTGTGCCTGTCTCCCCCACTAGGCAGTGTTCTTTCAAGGTTGGGAATTGGGCCTTTTTCTTTTCTTTTGTTAAAGGAAAGGTACAGGCAGGAATGCAGGCGGGCAGGCAAGAAGAAACATTTTATTTCTTTTACTTAGTTGTTCATCTTGGTTGTTCCTCTCAGCCTGGGGTCGTGAACTCAGGTCCTTGGGAAATGTGGACTATGTCCGGAGAATGTAACCGGGAAGCACCTTTCTTTTCTTGATCCTGGCTATTTGGGAGAGCCTGGCACACAGTAGGTGCTCCATGTGTCCTTTCCGAGTGAATGAACGACTCTGACATGTGGCCACCGGGGCCAGCTTGTTGTCAGCAGCTGGCATTACTTAACATGAGAGACGCATAAAAAATGAAGGGCAGCCAGAGTAGCTGAAAAACAGGCGGCTCTAGTGACATCATGAAAAAACAAAACAAAACTGGAGAAGGCTAAGACAACGCTCCCACTCAGGCTTTAACAAATGACTCTCCCCTCTGAGCAGCCCCTTTTTGTCTGCTCTCCCATTTACTTTCGAAAACGCACTCACTGAAATGATTCTAATTATTCATGGTCAGTGGCATATCCAGGAAACACTTAGTTTACAAGCAATTAAAATACACTAAAATAGATTTATGCAGGTTGCACTTGATCCTGCTAGCAAGAAGGAAGTAAATGACTTCCATCTCAGAAAGGCATTTGCTTCCCGAGGTGGCTCTTTATTACTTTTTATCTACTACACGGGTTTGGAGATAACATGGCAAACATCTGGAGGTCTTTCTCCAGGCCAGTGTGCTGCGAACAGGGCAAGGAGCCTGGAGACCCTGTGCTTAAACACAGCCAGCTGTCCTACAAATGCATGTGCGCCACCTCTGCCCACAGGGCCCCAGACCAAGTCTGGCTCAGCAGCAGGCAGCTCAGGGCGGTAGAAAATCTCCCAGTGATCATCAGAGTCTTGATTTCCAATAATGTTGGAATCGCTTAACCCCTCAAAGTGCTATCTGCACACTGGTAACATCGGGTGGGGGGTGGGGGGGCACAAAACTCCACCCTGCTAACCTTAAAGGGTTTATGAGTGTCAATAGAAGGCATTTTATGAAAAGCTCCAGAGGCTAGACAAATGGAGGGGGTTTCACCTTCTTTCTTGCTTTTTTTAAACATAAATTTAAATTTGATATTTGGTTACAAGACACAAGTGGCGAACTGAGAACAAATTTTCTAAATACAACCAAAGGTTAATATCCTTAGTTCAAAGAACTCCTAGAAATCAATAAAAATGCCAATAAAAATGATAAGTTCCTATTCCCCACTCACCAATTTTATTTCAAAGTTCTGGAAAGATTTAAAGTAGGTTACATTAGCTAGATGTGGGAGACAGAACATTCATGCAGTACTTTTGTACATGCTAGGTAGTAGTATAATTGGTTCAAAAATTTTGGAGAGTATTTGAAAGTATCAATAAAAACAAATCACAGAGCCTGTAATCCCACTTTTAAGAATCTTTCCTACAGAAATAGTAGCATAAGCATATCAAAATAAGAAAGAGGCTATTTATTATGAAATTTTAATAGCAAGGGGGAGGGTTGGCATGCCCTGGTAGAATAGTGGTTAGTTCTACCACCTCCAGCTGAGCGCAGTCCACATACATCCCAAGGACCTGAGTTTGTGTCCCAGGGCCCAGGTGAACAACCAAGATGTACAACTAAATAAAATAAATAAAAATGCTTCCTCTTCTCTCTTCCTACCTGCTTGCCTGCCTCTGCTCACCTTCATTCTTACCTGCACCTTTCCTTTTAAAAAAGTAGGGGGGTGCTGTTTTACTTCCATTAATAAAACTAATTGGTTGACCATTGGTCCCTTCAGTACTCTAGATGTGGCTAATGCTCATCAGCAGATCAGTAAAGGTACGCTTAGGCTCTAATAGCATGAGTCCACACAGGACAATTCGTTTCCTCACAACACTCAAACTGACAATGTTTTACTGTCCCTCTAATGAAGTCAGCAGCCAGCAACTAAATAAACAGACCATTTGGTTGAGAACAGACAAGGGACAGCGAAGGCCACGCACATGGAGTCCAGGTACCTGTGGAGATTTTGCACCTCCTTCCCTAGGGCTAGCTCTGTTTCCTCAGGTTTGACCCTAGAGGAAAAGGTCTTTCTTTCGCTCCTCTGAAGAACCGAGATCATAATATAGCTAAGCCAATCCGTAAGCCAATGCAACTAGTGCAAAATTGAGAATGAACGCATTTTCTGTTTGTTCGTATTTGTTCACTTTGTAACATTTCAGCATTAGCTTTTGAGCTAAGTGCAGAAGAATGGCAAAAAGGCCGGAAGGCTGGCACAGAAGCAGATCAGGGAAGAAAAGGTCATGGAAAATCGGTACACTGGAGTGACGGTCCACCTTGAAGTCTGACCTTAATTTATCAAGGCCTTGAGATCCATTAATGAAAAGTCATATGCTCTACATCTGCAAAAGGATCCTGAGTTCCTTCATGCTCTGCCACACCTCCCTGCCTTTCCGCTTAGCATTCCCTTTGCAGAGAATGCCCTGCCCTCCTTTTTCAGCCTAGACCATTCCTGCTCATCTTTCAAGATCCAGCTCAGATGTAACCTCTTTGAAGTCTTCGTTAAGTCTCCAAAGGTGGAGTTCTTGGCTCCCTCCTCTGTGCTCCCACAAGGCCTTTTATAATCATCTGACCCACTCTGGTTCTTTGCTTTCACGTCCTTCTTCCCCATTAGCCATTGCATGCAGCTCTCTGAGCAAGAACTGCGTGAAAGCTTCACTTTGCACAGAGCGGGTGCAAAGGTGGCCTTCACTCAAGGCTATCTAAAAGAATGAGCATCTGAACACACATGTGCTGAACTCATTTATTGGCTCTATATAGGAGTCAAAGGGAAGGCTTCTTAGGCAATTATCTGACATGGTATACATGCTTCTCCCACTCCGGTTTATCTAATTAACATGACCTTAGTGTTGACAAACAGCAAGAAATCTGCTGAAACCAATTCCACTCCTAGGTCTCTAGCAGAAGAATATGAAAACACTAATTTGAAAAGACACATGCACCTTTATGCTCATCGCATTACTTACTCACAATAGCTGTGATATGGAAACCACCTAAATCAGCAGATGATTGGATAAAGAAGATGTGGTATGTATACAAAATGGAATACTACTCAGCTACATAAAAAGATAAAATCCTACCATTTGTGGCAACATGGATGGAACTAGAGGGGATTATGCTAAGTGATATAAATCAGAATAAGAAAGACAAATACCAGCTGTTTACACACATACATGGAATATAAAGAAACAAAGCAAATGAACAAAACAAAAACAAACCGTGGGACAGTGACAACAAAACTGACGATACCAGAGGGGAGGGGGATAGGGTGGGAGCAAAGGGTAGTGGGGATTCAATGCGCAGTGGTGGAGGACTGTCAGAAACGTGGTGGTGGGCGTGGTATGTTATGTCATATATATATGTATATATATATATATATATTTTAAAACTTTTTAAATAAAGATAAATGGCATAGGCAGTAATGAAGGCGAGTAGGCAGGCAGACAGAAAGAGGAGGAAGAAGCATTTTATTTTATTTCCATTTTAGTTGCTTACACTGGTTGTTTTCCCACTGAACCTGGGAATTGAACTCAGGGATGTGTGACTTGCCAGACCTAACAGCTGCTCCAACAGGGCACACCTTGTGTCAAATATTTGATGAAAAGTCAGCCTGTTCTCTTAAAACCTAGATAGTGTTGCAAATCAATGTTACCTCAATAAAACATATTAAAAAAAAACCCCAAAAAACAAACCTGCTAGCAGAGGCGGCCTGACAATGTACTGATTAGGCAAGACCTTGGCAGCCTCCTGATTGGCCCAGGCTATCAGCTTGGTCCCACAACTTGCAAACATGAGCTGGAAAAGTGCTGCCCCTGTCCCCAACCCTCATGTGCTTGCTTCTCGACAAGCTGTCCGGTACCATAGAGCATCATTTAGCACATTGGAAAACTGAAAACACCTCCATCACCAGAGAGGAATGTGCCTAATGGACAAAGCCTGACCGACCTGGGCTTCCACAGAAGCTCCAGCTGAGTAGCCACAGCCTCCAGTTCTCCTTCTGGTTCCGCTGATGATAAGCTGGATGACTCTGGACACATTGGCTTATCTTACGTTCTCCATTCCCCAAATGGGGAAAATAATGAAGATGTTGCATACATTGAGTAAGAAGCATGACTGAGATCCCCGTGGGCGGGGAGGCAGCAGTTGATGCTGGCAGAGCCTGCAGGGTTTTGTTGTTTTGGTTGTTTCTGTTTGTAAGTGTGAATCACTCTGCTTCAAGCCCAGATGTGCAGCCGGTGGAGAGGAAGAGAGGAAGGGCAGGCGGGTGGGCACCTCCGGCCTGGGCTGCAGCAGAGCCCAGTGCACATGGAAGTGGATGGAGTGAGACAGGACAGGACAGGATGGGATGGGACGGGGTGGAGAGAGACAGAACTGGATGGGATGGGATGCTCAGCTGCTGGCTTGCCGACAGCTGGTCTCCTGCCCGCTGAAGCAACAAGCTCTGAAGCTGTGCCTACGGGAGCAGTTTAGTATTGAAAGAAAATAAAACTCATGACAAAGTCAATCTGACACATCTTTAATGATACACATAATGATTATTGTGTTGTACTGTAATTAGGCATAATGGTAAGTAGCTCCCAGGAATGACTGCAATTATGATTACTTTTATGCAGCTGAACCAAGTATTTCTGAGGTCAGCCAGGAGGGAGGTGGGGATTGATGGTGGCTGGACAGGAGGCAGAGCAGAAAGTTGGTCACAAGGCATTTCTCTGGTTCTCCTTCCTCTCCCTTCCCCACCCCACCCTGAAGGGCCGGTCTCTCCACCTCTTAGTGGAGAACACAAAAGAAGATCTGATGAGGGGCTTTTTCCAGCAGGGAGAGGTCATCCTGAAACTCTTAGGGTGAGGGAATCTGAGATGTCTAGAGGAGTTTTAGGTTGATTAGTCCCCACTTTTCCATGGGGCCTGAAATTCTTTCCAGTAGCTTTAAACTTAAAATGTGAACACCTAATGTGTGGACCCTACTTGGGTCTTGATTTGAATATGTTTATACAGAAAGATATTTTTGATAAAATTGGGTAAAACTTAAAAGATGTTGGTATTAGATAATATTCAGGAGTTATTGATTTTGTTAAGTTTGATCTAATTGTGGTTATGTTAAGGAAAGGTACTTGTCTGTTGGGAAAACTTACTGAAATGCTTATAGGTCAGCAACTGTGGAATGATATGATATTTAAGTCATGGGGGTACAGCATGGTAACTATGTTTAATGATACTGTATTGCATATTTGAAAGTTGCTATTCATATACTTTTGGTGGGAATGTGAACTGGTGCAGCCAGTTTGCAAGAGTATGGTGATTCCTCAACACATTAAAAAATGGAAAAGATATATGCACTCCCATGTTCATTGCAGCATTATTTACAGTAGCCAAGATATAGGCTGCCCATTGATAGATGAATGGATAAAGAAGACACACACATACCCACAACGGAATACTATTCAGCTATAAAAAAGATGAAATATTGCCATTTGTGACAATATGTACGGATCTTGAGGGATTATGCTGAGTGAAATAAGTCAGAAGGAGAAAGACAAACATCATATAATTTCATTCCTATGGGGAAATAAAGACACAAAGCAAATGAACAAACAAAACAAAACAAAAATAAACTCTTAAATTCTGACAACAGAATGGTGGTTACCAGAAGGGAAATGGGCTGGGGGGAGGTAAAACGGACAAAAAGGGTCAATCATATGGTGGTGGTCAGAAGGTTATATGCATAAAAGAAGGATAAAACTGTACACCTGAAACTTACACAATGTTACTTCATAAAAAGTTTGCTAAGAATACTCTGAAAAGTTCTTATCACAAGAAAAAAATTTAACTGTATAGTGATGGGAATTAACTAGACTTATGGTAATGATCATTTTTCAGTATCTATAGATAATGAATTTTTATGTTGTATGCTTGAAAGTAATATATGGATCTTCTACTTATAATGGGGTGATGCCCTGATAAACCCATTGTAAACTGAAATTACTGTAAGTCAATATACAGATAATACATTAATGCATTCAGTACTTGACAACTGGCTTCAGCCTAAGCTGGTTTCTACTGAATGCGTTCACTTTCACACCAAGCTGAAAAATCCTAAATTGAACCATCATAAGTTGTGGACCATCTGTAATGTTATGTCAATTACACCTTAATTTTTTACAATGAAAAACAAATCTATGTTTTTGAAAAAAAATGCTTTGAGTTAAAAATAAAGGTAGGCATGTCCTAGTGGCTCAACGATTAAGTCTGTGGCTCTGACCAGCATAGTCCATGTACAGCCCAAGGACGGGGTTTGCAACCTGGGGCCTGGGGGAACAATCAACATGAACAACTAACTAACTAACGAAATGCTTCTTTCTCTTATTTCTTCCTGCTTGCTTGCCTTCATTATTGCCTGCACCTTTCCTTTAAAAAAGAATTAAAAAATAATCTTGGTGGAGTAGAGGTTAGGTCAATCTCCTCCAAAGGAGGGCAAGCCACATACCCCTGGGTTCAAGTCTTGGCCTGGGGGAGGCGGGCAACCAGTGTGAAGAACTGAATAAAAAATAAAATGAAATGCCTCTTCCTCTTCTCTCTTTAAAGAATGAATAGAATAAAAATGGCAGACGGTTGATAATTACTGAAGCTGGGCATGGATAGATGAGGGTTTATTGTATTCTTTTCTCTGCTGTGCATATGTTTGATTGTTTCCATAACAAAAAAGTTGAAAACAAATCAATTACTGTAGAATGCACTGGTAGTGATTCACACATCAGTGAAAATCAGTTTGATTATGCTAACAACACCTAGTGGATGCAGGCAGCAACTAGGAATGGGATTTTTGGATGGGCAGAGCCAGGTATATTTTGAAGCATGTACCACTGTTGGGGAGTGCAAAGTCCTGAATGGGGTAGAGAGATGTGTGTGAGGCAACAGGGAATTTGAATGGTTAGAGTTCTGAGAGAGAAGGCAGGAAGTGAAAAAAGAGAGGAGACAGGGCATATTAGGTCTTTATTTACACGTGATAGGTCCTCTACTAGCCTGAGATCTTAAGGGTTGGGTCCTATATTTTTTTTTCAAAGAGGAAGGAATCAGGCAGGAATGAAGGTGAGTAAGCAGGCAGGCCAGAAGAGAGAAGAGGAAGAAGCATTTTTATTTGTTGACTTAATTGTTCACTTTGGTGTCCCCCTGGCTTCGGGTCATGACCCAGGGTCTTCACATTTCACATGGACTATGTCTGAGCTGCAGACTTAATGCCTGAGCCACCAGGGCATACCTGGGTCCTGTATCTTAAAGCTCTGTATTACCTAGAGTTACCAGAATGTTTATTTATTTTATTTCACCTATAAATGCATTGAAGAATATTTGAGTGTCTGTTATAGTCAGGCAATACAAGCTTGTACGTGTGGTAAGCAAAGGAGCTAGAACAGTCAACGAAACACAGTCCCTGTCCTCAGAGAGCTCACATTCCAGTAGGAAGGACAGACAACAAATAAACAACAAAAATACAATATGTCAGAAGGTGATAAATGCTGCAAAGACAATGTGGGGTAAAGTGGATAGGGAATTCTGGTGGTTGCTCAGGATAAAACTCTTAGGGCACTTAGGTCCTTACAAGCTTTACCAAGTTTCCCTTATAACCTGATTTTAGGTCATGTTTGACTTCACGCCTGGGCTTCACCAAGGGCTCCTGGACCTCTCCACCTGTATATACTCATTAACCTTTTTCTTGATTTAATTCTCCTTTCCCACACCTGATTAATCCACAGTCCTCTCCAGTAACCATCACAGGTCCTTTCTTGTCTCCATGCTATCCTCTGGATCTTCTCTTCTTCTGCAGTAGTACCCTTGCATGAATCTCTACCACCTGGATTATAATTCTTTTTCTGACTAGACTTTGAGCTCCTTGAGGATAGTCTGTCTTTTTATATCAATATAGGACAGGGCCTACAACATAGTAGAGATCCTATACATACTCGGTGAATACATGAATAAATGGCTGGATGAAAGAATGAACATGCGCTGTAGTAGGACAGTGGAAAAGTGTTCACCTTAAATCAAATTCTGGGGAAGTGAAGGTGCTAGAGTGTGCTCACATACCAAAGGGAGAAATTGATTCGGTATACTTGGATATGTATTAAACTCTATTATTATGATAATAATCATATTCACCATCAACATTTATTGCAGACTCTAATATCTCTCCACAACTGTGGTCAACTCTTCTGCTGCCAGAACCAGACAATCTGGGTTTTGATTTTAGCTCTACTTGCTAGCTGTGTAATTTTGAACAGCTTTTGTATACGTTCTAGCTTCAGTTTTCTCATCTAGAAAATGGAGATAATGATAACACTCTTAAAATGATAGAAAGTTGTGTAAAGCACTTAGAAGAATAACCTGGTATACTGAAAATTGTATGTGAGTTTGTTCTTATTTGTCACTGTGAGCCAGTGTCTATGCTGAATGTTTTATTTATTCATTTACATATATTTAGCATTTGCCAGCTCTAGGCCCTGAGGACATAATGTTTTTTCTTGGAGCTTATATTTGACTTATCTTTATCCTTACACAAGACCAGGGAGGTACTGTACCTATTCCCAATATGAAGAAAAAAAGTGAGATTTAAAGCTGTTAAATAACTTGCCAAGGCCACAGACCTCATAAATTGAAAATAAGCATTCTAACTCAGGTCAGTGTGACTCCAAGAACCATTGCTCTAGATCAGGGATTGTTAAACCATGGCCCATGGGCCAAACTTGTCCCTCTATCTGTTTTTTCTCTTAAGGAAGATAATTCACCCTTTAAGAGTACACAATTCAGAAATTGACAAGTGGTACATTTACAAGGTCATGTAACCATCACCACGATGTAATTCCAGAATATTTTCATCACACCAGAATAAAACCTCATATCCATTATATTCGTTTTCTCTTCCCAGCTTCTTCCCAGGCCCTGGCAACTGCTAATCTACTTTCTCTCTATAGATTTGTCTAGTCTGGAAATTTAGTATAAATGGAATCATATAATATGTAGTCCCTTCCTTCCTTCTTTCCTTCCCTTTTCCTTCCATCCTATTCCTTCCTCCCTCCCTCCCTTTCTCATTTCCTCCCTCCCTTTCTTTCTTCTTTCCTGGAAAGGTACAGGCAGGAATGAAGGTAAGTAGGCAAGAAGAGAGAGAAGGAAGAAGACCCCTACTTATTTTATTTAGTTATTCACTCTGGCTGACCCCCTGGCCCGGGGTCATGAAATAGGGTCCTTGAAATGTATGTGGACTGTGCCAACGGGAGGCGGTGGATCCAACTCTACCAAGGCACAACTTTCACTTAGCATGTTTTCAAGGTTCACCCATGTTGTTTATTTCTTTTTATGGCAGAATACTATTCAATTGTATAGATACACCACATTTCGTTTATTCACTCATCAGATGAACATTCATTTGTATTGTTTCCACGTTTTGGCTATTACAAACAATGCTGGTAATGAAACTTCTGTACAAATTCTTGTGTGAATATATGTGAATTTATGCCTAGGAGTGGAATTTCTGGGTCATTTGGTAACTCTATGTATAACTTTTTAAAGAATTACTAGGCTGTTTTCTAAAGTGACTGCACCATTTTACATTCCCATCAGCAATGTATGAAGGTTCTAATTTCTCCACACCCTTGCCGATATTTGCTACTGTCCATCTTTTCAATTAGAATCATTCTAGTAAGAGTATCGCATAGTGGTTCTGACTTGCATCTCCCTAGTGACTAGAGATGCTGAACATTTCCTCATTTGTTTATTGATCATTTGCAGATTTTCTTTGGAGAAGTGCCTATTGACATCTTGCCCATTTTTAGTTGGATTATTTTGTTTTTTATTATTGAGTTGCAAGAGTTTGAAAAATGCATTCTGGATACAAGTCCCTTATTAGATACAACATGTCTTGCAAATATTTTCTCCCATTTGTGGGTTGTATTTTCACTTCCTTGACAGTGTTCTTTGAAGCACAAAAGTATTAAATTTTGATGAAGTCCAATCTATCTTTTCCTTTTTTTTATTGTGGTAAAAGCACTGTTTTTTCTTTGGTAGTTTGTGTATTTGGTATCATATCGAATAAATTAATCCAAGGTTATGAAGTGCTACACTTCCATTTCTTCTAAGATCATTATAGTTTAGCTTTTACATTTAGGTCTTTGATCCATTTTGAGTTAATTTTTATATATTTGAGGTCAGAGTTCAACTTCATATTTTGCACATGGATATCCAGTTGTCTTAGAAGCATTGGTTGAAAAGACTATTTTCCCATTGAATGGTCTTGGCATCCTTGTCAAAATCAATTGGTCATAGATATATGGGTTTATTTTTGGAATCTCATGTATATTCCATAGATATGTATATCTTTCTGTAAGCCAGCACCACTATTTTAACTATTGTATCTCTATAGTAAAATTTGAAATCAGGACTCCAACTTTGTTGTTCTTCAAAATTGTTGTGGGTTTTCTGGGTCCCTTGCATCTCCATATGAATTTTAGGATCAGTTGTCAATTTTTTAAAAAGAAAAAATAAAACTAGCTGGGATTGTGACAGGGATTATGTTGAACTGGTAGATCAATTTTGGGAGTATTACCATTTTAAGAATATTAAGTCATCCAAACCACAAATACAAGACACCTTTTAATGCATATAGGTCTTCTTTAACTTCTTTTAACAGTCTCATGCAGTTTTCAGTGTAAAATTCTTATATTCCTGCTAAATTTATTTGTAAGTATTTCATCCTTTTTGATGCTATTATAATAGGAATTGTTTGTTTAATTACATTTTGGAATATTCAATGTTAATGTATAAAAATACAATTGATTTTTACATATTGATCTTATATACAGCAAACTTGCTGAACTAATATTTTTAAAGACAACTTTATTAGAGCAGTTCAAGGTTCACAGCAAAATTGAGAAGAAGTTACAGAGATTTCCCTGCCTCCACACATTAATAGCCTCCCTCCTTAATAACTTCCCCCACCAGCATGGTACATTTGTTACAATTGATGAACCTACGTTGATACATCATTGTAACTCAATGTCCATTGTTTACCCTAGGGATCATTCTTGGTGTTGTATATTCTGTGAGTTTAGACAAATGCATAATGACATGTCTTCAGTATATTTTTTACTGCCTTAAAGATCCTAACCCATGATATTTCTACTATCCCTATATAGTTTTATTACTTCCAGAATGTCACATAGTTGGAATCATACAGCATGTAGCCTTTTCAGACTGCTTCTTTCACTTAGTAATATGCATTTCCTCCCTATCTTTTCATGGTTTGGTAGCTCATTTCATTTTTTTAAAGAAAGGAAGGAAAGATGGGAGAGGAGGAAGAAGTGTTTTTTAAGGAAGAAAGGAAGGGAGAGAAGAAGCATCTTTATTTTTATTTCAGTTTTTCACCTTGACCCTGGGTAGCAAACTGAGGTCCTTGGTCTTTCATGGTCTGCACGCCAGCGTCTCAGCTGCCTGGGCCACAAAGGTGCACTCCAGCTCATTTCTTCTTAACTTTAAACAATACTTGATTGTTTGGATGTATCATACCTACTGAAGATATATCTTGGTTGCTTCCACTTTTTTTTTTAAAGGAAAGGTACAGGCAGGAATAAAGGTGAGTAGGCAGACAAGCAGGAAGAGGGAAGAGGAAGAAACATTTATTTATTTTATTTAGTTGTTCATCTTGGTTTCTCCCTCCCGCCACTGGTATCAAACGTGGGTCCTTGGGATGTACGTGGACTATGTTCAGTGGCCTTATTTGCTAGGTCACCAGGGTGTGCCCCAAGTTTTGGAAATTATGAATAAAGCTGCTACAAACATATGTGGATGGGCTTATATGTGGACATATATTCAATTCCTTTGGGTAAATATTAAGGAACATGATTGTTAGATAGTATGGTGAGAGTATGCTTAATTTTGTAAGAAATTAACTACCAAACTAACTTCCAAAGTGACTGTACCAATTTACATTTCCACTAGCAATAAATGAGAGATCTTTTTTGCTCTACCTCTTCACCAGAGTTTGGTATTATCAGTGCTCTGATTTTTGGCATATGAACTCATTTTTGTGGCTAACTGAAGGTTTTCTATATACAAAACCATATCATCTGCAAATAGTGGCTGCTTTACTTTTTCCTTTTCCATCCGGATAGCTTTTATTTCTTTTCTTGCCCAATTGCCCTGACTAGAATCGCTAGCACAAAACTTAACAGAAGTGGCAAGAGTAGATACCTTCAGCTTTTTTTCTTTTAAAAGGAAAGGTGCAGGTAGGAATGAAGGTGAATATGCAAGTAGGAAGGAAGAGAGAAGAGGAAGGAGCATGTATTCATTTATATTTAGTTGTTCATCTTGGTTGTTCCCTCCGGCTCCAGGAAGTGAACTCAGGTCCTTCGGCTGTATGTGGATTGTGCTTAGCGAGAGACTGAACCTATCTGCTACTTCATAGGGCAAGCCAGACATCCTCATTTGGTTCCTGATCTTAAGAGAAAAATTTTCAAGTTTTAACCATAAAACACATTGGTGTAGATTTTTCATAATTGCCCTTAATCAGGTTGAATAAATTTCCTTCTATTCCTAGTCTGTCAAGCATTATTATGATGAAAGGATGTGGTATTTTGTCAAATGATTTTTCTGTACCTACTGAAATCATGTGTTTTGGTCCTTTATTCTAATTAATATGGTGCAGTATATTGACGGAGCTTTTTAAAAGGAAAGGTGCAGGCAGGAATGAAGGTGAGCAGAGGCAGGCAGGGAGGAAGTGAGGCAGAAGAAGCACCTTACTCATTTTATTCAGTTACTCATCTTGGTTGTTCACCCTGGCCCTGGGATGTGAACCACATGTTGAAGGTAGCTGATCAAACTGTTACTCCACCGGTGTGCAGCTGATTTTTGTATATTGAACCAATCTTGCATTCTTGGGATAAATTTCAATTGGTCATGATATATGCTGCTGGATATAGTTTGCTTGCATTTTGTAAGGATTTTTATGTCTATATCATAAGGGATATTGATCTGTAGCTTTTTGAGATTTCTTTATCTGGTTTTAGTATCAGGGTAATGCTGGTCTTACAGAATGAGCTGGGCATGTTACCTTCTTTTCTATTTCTTTTATGAAGGATTGGTATTAAGTCTTTAAATGTCTGGTAGAATTAACCAGCAAAACCATATAAGCCTGGGGGTTTCTTTGTGAGATATCTCTCAATATATCACCTATCTACGTTCAATCTCATTTACTTGTTATTGGTCTATTCCAATTTTCTAGAATTAGTTTCTCTAGTATGTGTCTTCTAGGAATATGTGCATTACATCTAGCTTATGTAATGTGTTAATATACAGTTGTTCGCAGTATTCCTTTATGCTCCTTTTTATTTCTGTAAGGTTGGTAGTAACATCCCCAGTCTCATTTCTGATTTTAGTAAGTAAAGTCTTCTCTTTTTAGTCAGTCTGTCTGTCTAAATATTTGTCAATTTTGTTGATTTAAAAAAAAATCAACTTTATGTTTTATTGTTTTTCTTCATTTTTCTATTCTCTTTTCCATTTATTTTGCTCATTTTTATTGTCTTCTTTCTTCTGCTTGAGTTAGGTTTACTTTGCTTTTAATTTTCTATTTCTTAAGGTGAATGGTTATGTTCTTGATCTGTGATATTTCTTTTTTTTTCCATAAGTTTTGGCATGTTTTCCTTTGGTCTTCTCTGACAGTCTTTCCTAACTTCCTTTGCAATATCTTCTTTAATCCATTTGTTTTTTAAGCATGTGCCATTTAATTACCACATATTTTTTGATTCCTCAAATTTCTTTTATTGATTTCTCATTTTGCTCTTTTCCATCTAATTTCATTTCAAAGTACTTTGTATGATGTCAATCCTCTTAAATTTATTGAGACTTGTTCTGTGGTCTAATTAACATATGTTCAACCCTGGAAAATGTTCTATGTGCATGTAAGAAGAAAATCTATCTTGCTGTTGTTGCATGATGGGCTCTACATATGTCTATCATGTGTAGTTGATTTGTAGTGTTATTCAAGCCTTTGACTTCATTGCTGATCATCTGTGTAGTTGTTTCACCCCTTATTGAATGTTGGGTATTGATGCCTCCAACTGTTAGTGTTGAATTGTTTTCTACCTTCATTTCTTCAGTTTTTAATTCATGTGTTTTGGGGCTCTGTGGTTTGGTGCATATGTATTTATAATTGTTATATCTTTCTGATAACTTACATCATCATAAAATGTCATTTGTTGTCCCCAGTAACAATTTATGTTTTACAGCCTATTTTTGTCTAATATTGGTGTGGCCACCCTGCTCTTTTTTGGTTATGGTATACATATCTCTTTTTCCATCCTTTTGCTTTCAATCTATGTGTTACTTTGAATTCATAATGTTTCTCTATGGACACATATAGTTGGATCATATTTTATTAATCTATTCTGTCAATGTATGTCTTACTTGGAGTATTTGCATTGATGTAATCACTGATAAGGCATGGTTTTCATACATCACATTGCTGTTTGCTTTCTATATCCTATGCTTTTTGTCCCTTTATTCCTCCATTACTGCCTTAATTTTTTATCAAATAGAACTTTCCTAATGTATCATTTACTTTCCTTGTTGTTTCTTTAAATATATTTAAATATATGTGTGAATATTTTTTTCTCAGTAGTTGGCCTAGAGATTATAACTAACACCTAAACTTTTTAACAATCTAGTTTGGATTAATACCAACTTAATTTCAATAGTAAATATTTTGCAGCTCCATTCATATATCCCTCCTTTATGTTATTATTGTCATAAAACTACAGATTCATATATGGTGCTCTTATCAAAGCAGACTTATCACTTTATGCAGTTGTCTTTAATATAGGGGAAAAATAGTTTACAAGGAAAAATACACTTGTATGGTTTATATTATATTTCTTCTTTTACTTACATATAATTTATTTTTTAGATTTCACATATAAGCAAAATCATATTGCATTTTTTTTTTCTGTCTGGATTATTTCACTTAGCATAATGCCCTCAAGGTCCATCCATGTTGTTGCAAATGATAATAATTCATTCTCTCCCCACAGGGACACATGGGAAGCATACATACATTTTTCATTTTTAATGGTTGCATAGTATTCCAGCACACACACACATTCCACATATTTATCCATTTATCTATTGATAGATATTTTGATGTCTTTCTATATTGGTTATTGCAAATAATTATGCAATGAACGTAGAACTACAGGTATCTTTTACATATTAGTGTTTTTGTTTTCTCTGGATAAATAGCCCAAAATGAAATTGCTGGATCATATGGTAGTTTTATTTTGAATTGTTTGAGGAAACTCTATACTGTTTTCCAGGGTGGCTGTACTGTCCTCTTCATTTTAATGACTATGTTTGCCAGATAGAGAATTCTAGGTTGTTGTTTTTTTCTCTCAGTACTCTATTATTATTATTATTATTATTATTATTAATCTTAAAGGGAAGGTATAGGAAGGAATGAGTGTAAACAGGCAAGAAGGAAAGAACAGAGGTGAGGAAGAAGCATTTTCGTTT
>RJWH01005605.1:0-48262 GCA_004363575.1 Solenodon paradoxus | reverse complement strand
AGATTTCCTTAGTCTACTTGGAGTTTGTTGAAGTTCTAGTATGTATAGATCAATGTATTTCATCAAATTGGTTTTGGACTATTATTTCTTCAAATATTCTTTTTGCCTCCTCCTCTCCTCTCCTCTCCCTTTCCCTCCCTTCCTCTCCCTTCCCCCTTCTTCTTCTCCTCTTCCTCTTCCTCCCTCTCCTCCTCCTTCCTCTCTCGCTCTCTCCTTCCATCCTCCCTCTTCTGGGACTCCCATTATTTGTATGTTGGTACACTTGATAGTGTCACACAGATCTTTGAACCTCTATTCTGTTTTCTTTGTTATTTTTACTTTCTCCTTCTCACACTAGATAATATCAGTTGGTCTGTTTTCAATTTTGCTGATTCTTGCTTCTACCTGTTTGCTCATATCTGTTGTTGATCCCATCTGAAATTTGATTTCAATTACTGTGCTTTTCAGCCACAGAATTTGTACTTCTCTTATCTTTAATGTATCTGTTGATACTATTTATTTGGTGATAAATTGTTCTCGTACTTCTTTAATTTTCTTGTACATATTTAAAACAGCCATTTAAAGTCTTTGTCTAGAAAGTCCAATGCCTAGACATCCTTGGGGATGGACAGTTTTTCAGGATATTGGCCATGCTTTCTTATTTCACTGTATGTCTTGCAATTTTTGTTGAGAAGTAGACATTTAAAATTATGTGATAAGGTAACTTTGGGAATTAGAACTTTCCCCTTCCTAGAGTTTCTTGTTCTTTGCTTAGTGACATTTCAGAACTAATTCTGTAAAATCTTGTATTCTTTGCCATATGTAGCTATGGAAGTATCTACTTGGTTAGCTTAGTGGACAGGTAGTAGTTGGATAGAAAAGTCCTTAAATGCCTAGAACCAGTAAGTCAATGGCAAGAGGTTCAGTGTAATGTTGGGGCACATATTTAAACATTTGGCCAGGTAGTTCTTAGTTATCTTAGTACTTCTCTTGTGCAGAGCTTGAAGGTTAGCCAGCAGTGAAAGCTTATACCCTTCTTCGGTCTTTTCTGAGGAGATATATAGCCCTGGGTATGTGTGTGCTCTTTTAGATTCCCCAGAATATGTGGAGTTTTTCAAAGTCCTTGTAAACATTTAATTCCCTAGCTTTTCTTTTTTAAACTTTTTGCTTAGCCTAATGTTTGCCCTAACTGTTATCTCCTAACTTTGCCAACTGCGTAGTTAAACATTTGCCTCCCATTGCTTTTGACAAATGTCCCAGGGAAGAAGTTTTCCATTCTGAATGTGCTCTTGAGTCAAGCTTTGCAAATGGGGTCTTCTGGGGAACCACCACATAAGTGAAATAATTCTCTGGGAATGAGACTTTGAAGGAGCTCCAACACTGTTCTGCTCCCTCTGTGGTGATTAAATTACTGGTTTTCACTACGATTGCAGGACACTGGTCTCAAGGTTACCACCTCTACTGTCTTGGTAAAATTTGTTAGGAACCCAACCACACTCATTTATTTGTATATTGTCTATGGCTACTTTCACTTATAACAGTAGAGTTGAATAGTGTGATAGAGAGCATATGACCTGAAAAGCCTAAATTATTTATTATCTGGCACTTTACTAAAAAAGTTTTCCAATTCCTGCCTTAGACTAGTGCTGGTTAGTTGAAGTAGAATGTGAACTATTTAGGCAATTAGAAAAATTCAGTAGTCACATTAAAAAAAATAATAAAAGGTGAAATTAATACTAAGACATGTCTTACTGAAACCAATATTTTCAAGATATTAGTAAATGTTTTTGAAAGTATTTTGAATAGTTTTTTAAAAAGAATATGTCAACATATGATCAGTATGAAATTATTATTTTCTTACTAAGTTTTTGAAATGAAAGCTGATGTGTATTTTACACTTACAGCACATCTCAATTTGGATTAGACACATTGCAAGTGTTAGTGACTATCATGTTGGGACAACACAGCTCTAGACCCTTGCTACTCAAAGTGTATTTGGACTGACAGCATTGTATCACCTGTGAGCCTGCAAGAAAGACACAATTTTAGGCTCTACTCTGAACT
Source organism: Solenodon paradoxus (assembly GCA_004363575.1). Taxonomy (NCBI): domain Eukaryota; kingdom Metazoa; phylum Chordata; class Mammalia; order Eulipotyphla; family Solenodontidae; genus Solenodon; species Solenodon paradoxus. The sequence continues at coordinate 46,219 of RJWH01005605.1, read as the reverse complement.
TACTCAATCAAAATTTGCTTTTAACAAGTCCTAGGTGATTCACATGCATATTGAAGTTTGAGAAACCAGCTCTACATCACTTTGCTATACAATCTCCTTTGGGATTAAGGCCGAGAATACCCAAGATATATTCTACTATATAATATAACCCTCTGGTTTCTATGCACTAGATCACGGTTGAATTGTCTAAGAATCAGTCAAGTAAGGTGACTATGTGTCAGACGCTGTAGTAGGCAATGTGGGTGAGCTGAAGAGGACATGGTCCCTACTTTCAGGGAACTTACAGCTGCCAAGGATGCCCAGAGAATTGTTTGCAGAAGAGTCCAGTCTTCTTCCCCACTAAATCCTCTAAATAACTTCTCCATCTCAAATGTAAATGTGGTTTACATTACAACTAGGCACTGGATTGCTCAAGCAGGCATTCAACTCAAGAGGTTCATGGGACAGAAACAAAACAGTTTCACTCCATTTGAAATTGACTCATGGCAACGGTCTGAAGCAAACACTCAGGCTTTAGGACATGAACTCAATGGGTTCTTCTGAAAGGGTAGCAACCTTGTGTTTGTATAACAGGAAAGTTATAACATTCATCATGCTCAGATTCAGGAACTGTGCACTCAAGTCAAGAGAAACCTGACAGTCTGATTTCCAGGTTCCAGTGACTTAGAATAGGAATTCCTATTTAAAGCAAAGAAAATAAGAAATGAGGAAGTGCCAGTCCTTGTTTCTCTGTATAGGTGTTGACAAGCTATTAAATCATTAGGTTGTCCCTTGCCAGAAGCAGCAGAATAAATCTTGGAAGTTGACAAATGGTCAGCAGCTCTGTGTGTGCCTGCACACTCAGAGGCACACACAAAGGGCACACTGTTTCCCTTGGTTTATCTCCTGGCTGTGTAAATATTTCATCTGACATTTGGATTGGATTCTGAGCTGGTTTCCCACCAAGCTGATGGTTTTTTAATCTGCTTTCATCAGCCTACAATAAACTGTCTAACCTGTCTGCACAGTGCACTATACTCTGTCCACTGGCAAACAGAACGAATGGAACGAGGAGATCCCCGACATACTTTTCTCAGATGTCTGAAGATGAGGAATTGCACCCAAGCTCTGTTCAAGACAGAAACACAAGCTATGAGGTACTTGCCTCATCCCGTTATGCCAGCACCCATGAGACTAAACCAGTGCCAGCAGGAGGTCACAGCACATAACCTGAGGCTGCCATCCTGTGAAGAGAGATCTTTGGCTCAGCAAAATTATGCCACTGACAAAGATTAGGATGGCTATAATCTCATTCATTCTGAGTTGTATTCATGCTGACTTCTTTTCAGTTTCAGATGAATTCCTTTAGTTGTCCAAAATGTACGAAAATACTGTGATAATCTAAACCACAAATTACTAGGTCAGAAAACTCCTGTCTAGTAATAAAAAGAAATATAATACTGATATATGTTGCAACATGGATAACCCTTGAAAACATTATACTAAGTGAAAGAAACCAGTGATAAAAACCCACATACTATAGGATTACAGTCATATGAAATGTCCAGAATAGGCAAATCTATACTACAGAGACAGGCAGAATGCAGATCAATTGTTGCTAGGGTTGCTGAGAGAGGAAGGAGATTGACTGCTAGTAGGTATGGAATTTCTTTTAGGGGAAATGAAAATATTCTGGAATTAGTGGTAATAATTGCATGACTTTGTGAATATACTAAATACCATACAGTTGTATACTTTAAATGAATGAATTGCATGGTATGAGAATTATATCTCAATAAAGTCGTTTAAAATAAATGAAGAGTCATTAAATGATTACTTACCCCCCAAGTTCCTATGTATCAATCTTCTCAGTCTTACTACTCTGTATTCTACTTATAGGAAAAAAGCAAAAGAAAGGCATGCAAATGGGTACTAGGAAACCTATAGGATCAGAAGTCTATCCAGTCTATTGGCATGATCCTTTACAATTCTTTCATTCATTAAAAATCTGCTATGGTATTAGGGCACTGAGAATAGATGATAGAGCATGGATAAGTGTTGCTTTTTCTGTTAGGGACTTATGATAATTCTTAACACTGACTTTGTGACATCCTGGAATCATGGATTGTTGCCTTTTGAGCTATATAAGATTAAAATATGTTATTTACAACATGTTTATCATATTCCATTTTTTGAAACTGGGAATTCATGGATGACACTCTTCTTTGCCAGTTTAAATACCTGAAGCATAAATGATACTGGGTAATTTATACAAACAGCAAAGCAAAATATTTAAAGAACAAGGAAGGAGGCAAACTTCCTGCTTCTCTAAGATATAAGCAAGTGAACTTAATGAAAATAGCTAAGCCATACCACAATATGCAGATGATATGATATTACACATAGAAAACCCTAAAGACACTACCAAAAATTATTATAAATAATAAAATACAGTAAAGTGACAGACTACAAAATCAATACACAAAAATCTGTTGTGTTTCCATACGCAAGCAGTGAATGAACAAAACTGTTAAAACATTGGCTAGACTCACAAAGGAAAAAAGAAAAAACTGTCATAACTAGAATCAAAACTGAAAGGAAAGAAGTTACAACAGATACCACAGAAATATAAGACATCATAAGAAACTACTATGAATAGCTCGATGTCAATAAAGTGGACAACCTCAAGGACATGAACAGATTTTTAGAAAATTATAGTCTACCTAGACCGAACCTGGGAGAATTGGAAAACCTGAACAGAACAATCACAAGCAAAGAAATTGAAGAGATAATCAAAAGTATCCCTGAAAATTAAAGCTCAGGACCAGATGGCTTTTTAAATGAGTTTTACCAAACCTTCAGAGAAGAACTAACACCTGTTCATCTCAAACTCTTCTAAAATACTGAAGAACAGAGAAGACTCCCAAACACTTTCTATGAGGTGAATATCACACTGATACCAAAAGCTGACAGAGACATCACAAATAAAATTACAGATCACTATTTTTAATCAAAAAAAATTCTCAACAAAATATTAGCAAACTGAATACAACAATGCATCAAAAGGGTCATCCATCATGACCAAGGGGGATTTATCCCAGGGATGCAAGGATGGGTCAACATACATAAATTTATTTATGCAATATACCATACCAACAAGAGCAAGGAGAAAAAAAACACACGATCATATCAATATATGCAGAGAAAGTTTTTGACAAGATTCAATCCCCATTTATGATTTAAAAACCCTGCATAAAATGGGGAGAGAAGTTACATACCTCAACATAATAAAGATCCTATATGACAAACCCACAGCCAACATCATAGTGAATGGCGAAAAATTGAAAGCATTTCTTCTAAGATCAGGAACAAGGAAAGGCTGTCCACTCTCACCACTGCTATTTAACAACGTACTGGAGGTCTTAGCCAAGTAATTAGGCAAGAAAAAGAAATAAAAGGTACCCAAATTGGAAAGGAGGAAGAAAAACTGTCATTATTTGCAGATGACATACATACATATACATATATGTATATATTATTGAAAATCCTAAAAACTCTGTCAAAAAGCTACTAAAACTAATCAAGAAATACAGTAAAGTGGTAGGCTACAAAATCAACGCACAAAATTTCATTGCATTTTATACACAAACAACACACTAAAAGAAAAGGAAATCAAGAAAACCATGCCATTTAAAGTAGAAGTAAAAAAACTAATATCTTAGAATATACTTAACAAAGGAGGTGAAAGACCCATACAATGAAAACTACAAGTTTTTCTTAAAAGAAATAGAGGAGGATACAAACATATGAAGATACATCCCCTGCTCATGGTTGGGAAGAATGAATATTGTTAAAATGGACATCTTACCTAAAGAAATATACAGATTTAATGTAATCTCCATTAAAATCCCACAGGCTTATTTCAAGGAAATAGGACACAAAATCTTAAAATTTGTGTGGAACAACATAAGACCCTGAATTGTCATAGCAATTATAAGAAAAGAGAACAAATCCATGGGGCTTATACTATCAGACACTGAGCTATACTACAATGCAATAGTGACCAAAATGGTATGGTGCTGGAATAATAACAGAGGCACAGGTCAGTGGAGTAGAACTGAGTTACCAAAAACTGACTCACTCACAAACAGTTAATTTATGATAAAGGAGCCAAAAGCATACAATGGAGAAAGGAAAGTCTCTTCAATAAACGGTACTGGAAAACTGGACAGTCACATGCAAAAGAATGAATCTATATCACTATCTAACACGATTCACAAAAATTAACTCAAAATGGACTAGAGACTTTGGCATAAGATCAGAAACCATCAAATCCTTGGAAGACCACATAGGAAAGACATTCTATGATATCAGCCTTAGGGAGATATTTGGAAACGCAACTCTAGCAACAAGGCAAACAAAAACAAAATTAAACAATTGGGACTACATCAAGCTAAAAAGATTGTTCAGAGCAAAAGAAAACATTGCCAAAACAAAAAGAGAACCTACTGATCGAGAGATGATATTTGCATTTCATATTCCTGGCAAGGGCTTAATATCTAAAATATGCAAAGAATTCATAAAACCCAGTAACTGAAAAACAGGCAATCCAATAAAAAAAATGGGAAGAGGAATTGGAGAGATTTTTCCAAAGAAGACATACAGATGGCCAACAGGCACATGAAAAGATGTTCCTACTCACTGGCTATTAGGCAAATGCAAATCAAAGAAAGCAACAATGAGATATCACCTTACACCTGAGATTGGCTATTATCCAAAAGTTTGGAAACAACAAATGTTGGTGAGGATGTGGAGAAAAGGGAATATTTTTACACTGTTGATGGGAGTGCAAATTTGTGTACAACTCCTGTGGGAAACAGTATGGAGATTCCTCAAAACATTGAATATGGAAATCCCATATGATCCTGCCATCCCACTTCTGGGTATTTATGCAAAAGATACAAAAACACTAATTTGCAGAGTTTTATGTGCCCTCATGTTTATTACAGCCTTATCCACAATAGCTAAGAACTGGAAACTACCTAAGTATGCAACATCAGAAGAATGAATAAAGATATGGTATATATACAAAATGGAATACTCCACAGCCCTTAGAAGAGATGAAATCCTGTCTTTTGAATCAACATGGATGGATCTAGGGGCAATTATGGTAGGTGAGATGTCAAAACAAGAAATATAGATATTAGGTGATCTCATTCATAGGTGGAATGTGAATAGACAAAGCAAAGGAACAGATGAAACAAAACCAACCCTTGGACACTTGCAATAGAACTGAGGTTACCAATAGGGAATGGGGCGGGGGTGGACGGATCAAGCAGTGGCGTGGCCCACTGGACAATGGTGAAGAACTCTTGGTGATTTGGTGGAGGGCAGTGTATGCTGACATATATATGAAGAGTAGGGAAACTGTTCTTATGGGGAACCTACACAAATGACTTTATTTTAATTTGCAAAACAAAGTTACTGCAATAAAATAGAAAAAAGTTAAAAAACCAATGAATGAGCAGAAAGAGAAATGAAGATAATAATACCATTTATGATTATATCAAAAAGAATAAAATACCTAGGAATAAATTTAACCAAGGAAGTGAATGAACTATTTACTGAAAACTTTAAGACATGTTGAAAGATGTTGAAGACACAAAGAAATCGAAAGATATTCTGCGTTCATGGCCTGGAAGAATCAAAACTGTCAAAATGGCTATTTTAACTAAAGCAACATACAGATTCAAGGCAATCCCTATCAATATCCCAATGGCGTTCTTCACAGAAATAGAATAAAAAGTCTTAAAATTTCTAAGGAACTACAAGAGATCTCGAATAATGAAAACAATCCTGAGAAAAATGAAAAAAATGAAGGAATCATGCTATCTGACTTCAAATATACTACAAAGCAATAATAATCAAATCATCATGGTACTAGAACAAAAACAGGCACGAAGATCAATGGAACAGAATTGAGAGCTGATCTTTATTGCTTATTATCAGCATATACCTTATGGACAACTAATTTATAACAAAGGAGTCAAGAGTATACAATTGAGAAAGGATAGTCTCTTCAACAAATGGTGCTGGGAAAACTGAACAGCCAGATGAAAAAGAATAAAACTAGATCACTATCATATGTTATATACAGAGGTTAATTAAAATGGATGAAATACTTGAATATAATATCTGAAACTATCAAATAGAAGAAGACAGAGGTGATAAGTTATTTGATATCAGCCTTAGTTGTCTTCATAGATTCATCTCCAGTAGCAAGAGGAAGAAAAGAGGACATGAACAAACGGGACCACAGCAAACTAAAAAGCAAGAGACACAGCAAGAGAAATCATCATTAATATAAAAAGGTAGTCTACTGAATGGGAGAAGACATGTGCAAACTGTGCATCACACAAAGGATCAACATTCTTTGCTTATCATTAGGGAAATTCAAATCAAAACCACCATGAGCTCTCACCTCACACCTATTAGAATGCTATTATCAGAAATTCAAGAAACAATGCATTATGGCAAGGATGTGGAGAAAAAGAAACCCTGTGTACTAGTTGGAAGGAATGTAAACTGGTGGAGTCACTTCGGAAGACAGAATGGAGATGCCTCAAACAATTAAAAAAATAGAACTTCCATTTAATCCAGAATTTGACATCTGAGTATTTATTTGAAGAATATGAAAACACTAATTAGAAAAGATATATGCACCCTTATGCTCATTATAGTACTATTCACAATAGGCAACATGGAAAGGAAATTACCCATTAACAGATCAGTGGATACAGTACATGAGGTACACACACACACATACACACCATGGAATAATACTCAGTTATTAAAAAAAGAGAGGTGAAATTTTGCCGTGTGTGACAATATGGATGGAACTTGAGAGTATTATGCTAAGAGAAATAAGTCAGAAGGAGAAAGATAATTTGATTTTACTCATAAGTGGAAGATTAACAAAGCAAACAAATAAAACAAAACCAAATCCTTAGATTGACAACAGAATGGTGATTACCAGAAGGGAAGAGGGTGGAGGTGGAATGCGTAGAAGGAATGGTTGGTTGGACACTTAGTGCTTTTAGTGTGGCATATACAGTTACAGAGGTGTGGAGCTATGTATCTGAAACTTACATAGTGTTGTAAACCATTATCACCTGAATTATAAAAAGAAAGAAAACAGCCAAGCCAGAAAGTTGACAGCATATACTTTGAGATTTCCTCCAAAAGGAATTGCTTTTGGGAATCCACAGAATTTAGTAAGAGATGGCCTTTTCCTTCTTTGTCTTAATGTAAATAAAGATGATTATCATGTTACTACAGGGAAAACTGCAACAGGGAAATCAGCTGCTCATTTCTTTAGCCAGTCTATGAGATGGAGAAATGACTTTTGCTATTTGGAATCAAGCAGACATGAGATGAAATCCTAGCTCACCCTTTAAACTCAGGTCCTCGTCATCTCTTAGCTTCTGAGCTGCTTTTTCTCTGTCTCATTGTCATCCTTGATATAGCAGCCCACATACGCTTTTTTTAACATAACCTTTTTTTTTTTAAAGGAACAGTGCTGGCAGAAATGAAGGTGAGTAAGCAGGTAGGCAGGCAGGAAGAGAGAGGAGGAAGAAGAATCTTTATTTTGTTTTTATTTAGTTGTTCACACTGATTGCTTTCCCCTGGGCCCAGGACTTGAACCCAGGGGTATGAGGTTTGCAACTTCTGAGGCAACTGTACTAACTGCTGCTCTACCAGGGCACATCCACGTATGATCTCAGGATCTTGTCACTCCCTTACAGTAAACTCTTTAGTGACAACACATCTTTAACATGATTCATACAACACTCCATAGCCTGGTCCCAACAGACCTTTCTAGTAGTATCTCTTACCATTCTCCACCTCACAGTTTTTGCAGTCACTTGTAGTTATACCTGGACAGGTGTACACATGCACCCAGTCCTCTGCTGGGGTTGCTATGCTCTCCTAAAGTCACTCTTCAACCTGCTGTGCCTGGTTAATTTTAGAATAATTTTTGGATTGGGGATGGGAGTGGGACTCTCAGCTAGATGCTAGGTCCCGGATCTAGCTGCTTTCCTCCAGTTTTGGAAGTTATATGAATGTTAGTTGGGTAGATATTGACAATAATTGCCCTAAAAGTACATTAAACTCTAACAGAAGCTACTTAAATTTTTTAATTAAAAATCTGATTAATAGATGCATATAGTAAAAAATTCCAAAGGCAGAAAAGAGTATTTAGTAAAAGATTAAGTCTCTGCTATGCCCCAGAAATTGTTTTCCTACTAGTGTTTTTGTGACTCTGAAGCTAGACTACACACACAAGCATTAAAACAGAATTTTAACGCTGCATGGTAATGTACTCTACATTGTGTCCTGTATGTGCCGTTCTCATTTAGCCATATTATTTTGGGAGACCTTTCACAAAATACTACTTTTAACCAATTCTCTACTGGCAAACATTTAGATTGTTTTAAACTTTTATAAAGCTACTTCCTTTTTTTTTAAGGAAAGGTTCAGGCAGGAATGAAGGTGAGCAGGCAAGGAGACAGAATGAGAAAGGAGAAACATTTTTATTTATTTGTATTACTTGCTCATTTTGGTTGTTTCTCCCTGGACCTGGGACGTACACCCGGGTCCTTGGTACATATGTGGACTGCACGTGGCTGGAGGTGTATATCCAACCACTGTTCCACTTAAAGCATGCCATAAAGCTACTTAATACCTCTTTCATCAATCTTGCAGTTCCTTTGTTCACCAGAAGGGGAGTCCTTTTTTTTTTTTTAAATCTCTATGTCTGGTTTTCTTTATTAAAATTGCATTTATTGTGGTTTTGTTTTACAATTACAAAGGTAATACATTTGTATTACTTGTAGAAAACTTGGAAGATATAAAAGAGCACAAAAATGCATTCATTTTTTAACACTGGCTAACACATTTTTTTAGAGAGGAAGGAGAATTTTAATTTTATTTCCTTTTAGTTGTTTTTATTGGTTGTTTCCCCCTGGGCTCAGGACTCAAAGCCAGGAGTATATGGCCTGCATCCTTCAGAGGCCATTGACTTAACCGTTGGTTAACATTTTGATGAGTGTCCTTCTAGTGTTTTTTTCTATTCACATATCTATACTTTATAAAAGGTCCATATTCATACTTGTTGAAATATGTGATAAAATACAGCAAAAAGAACAATAGTTTCCCATGCTTTATACACTGAAGCACTTTAAATGTCTTAGCTCATTTAATGCACATAACACCCCTGTGAGGTATTTACTCTTCTTATTCTCATTTTACAGATAGGGAGACTGAGGCACAAAAATTGCTCAGAGTCATACAGCTTAGGAAGTAATAGAGCTCGGATTGTGAGCCTAGATCTCTCAGACCTAGGTCATGTTCTTACTCACTGTAGTCAACAACCTCTGCCAGTCTGCAGTCTCTAAAAAAATTGAAAATGGATAGATCCCATGACCCCGCAAGGAGACAAGTACATGATGCTCACTGCAACTGACTGAATCCAGTGGCAAAAGAAATCAGGATTGATCCAGATGTGAATGGATAAATAAAACAGAATATTCACAGTGAGATTATATAGAGCAGTTACATGAACTGAACTAGATCCCCATGGACAGATTCCCCCAAACAGCATTTCAATGAGAAAAGCCGGTTGCAAAATGATATGTAAATTATGGTACTATTTGTGTAAATTCTAAAAACAAACCACTCATCCCTCTGCATCCCTCAATATCAAATCTTGTTTCTGATTATTGTGAGAATGGACTGGAAAGATACACATCAAATTCATGACATAATGGATGACTTTGAGTTGTTGAGAGCAGAATAGGAATGGGGATGAGGGTCACAGAATACTCAGCTTATCTGTAGTAATTTATTTTTAAAAAAGACAAAAAGCTAAGATACAATCTTAACCAATTTCCATTCTGAATGGTGGAGATATATATATATATATATATATATATATATGTGTGTGTGTGTGTATGTATGTGTGTGCTACTATACGGTCCTTAAAAAATAATACCAGCTAATGTTTACTGAACACTTACTAGGCAACAGGTAAATGTTTCACATGAAATGACTTATTAGGTCTTTATAAGCACCCTGTGAACTAGGCACTACATTAGCTCTGTTTTGCAGATGAGGACGTTGAAGCACAGGGAGGTTGAACAACTTCTCTGGGTCACACTGTGAGTAAGTGGTGGGTGTACCTGGCTTCAGGAACCAGGCTTTTACCATATACTGGCTTTACGCTTCTAAACAGTCTCAGAATCAAAACAAAATAGCAGAATATCGAGTCCCTAAATGCTAAGGGAATGCCAAGTGGGGGGATGCACAGGACAGTGCAGTTGTTACCCGCCTGCCACCTTGTCTTTATATTTGCTGTAGTAATCTGGGGGTGGGAGGATGGGCTCCACTCTGAGGCTGAGCTAGTGCTAGCTGCAAGGAGAACAGCAGGGACCTATTTTTCTTCAGAGAACAACAACAACAAAAAAAAATTCCACTCCTCCTCAAAGCAAAACAAAACAAAACAAAACAACAGGCAGAGAAAAATGAGATAGGCCCCGTTGGGGGCATTACAGGGCACACTCAGTTTGAGTCTGTGTGTGAACTGGAGTTCACAGAAGTTAGCTAAGCCGAGTTTCTAGACTACAAAAGATGATGCAGGAAGTCGCTGGCAGCCAAGTAGGATAGAAAAATAAGACTGGGAGGATGTTGCTAAAGCTTTTGGCTTTTTCCTAAGGCAGAAGGAGGCAGGAGGAGTAGGGTAGTAGGAGAAAAGTGAAGAATGGATGAGAAAGGAGTGTTTCTTTGGCTCTCTCTCTGCTGTAGCTTTGGGTTTTAGTAGAAAAATCTTTCTAGTCCCTGATGTCATCATCCAAGCAGTTCCCAGTTTCCAGGTAAATAACACAAGGAAAGAGGGGTGAGGAGGGATGAAGATGCCCTCCTAGAATGAAAGTCTGAAGAGCAACAGCCAACAATTTGAGCAACGACGAACACTGGGAGGCTGCGCCATGCAGTAGTGAAGAGCCTAAACTCTAGAGTCTGCCTGCTTGGATCTGAACCCTGGCTCTACCACTTATGTATTCTGCCAACTTAGGCAAACAATCTGTGAAATGGGAATAACAATAGAATTGTCCAGGATACAGAGAAGTAAACACATCTAAGCATTTAGAATAGAGCCGGGCACATAGTAATCACTCTGAGTGTTTGCTATCATTACCACCAGCAATAGCAACAGCACTATCATGATCATGATCGACATACCACCAGCAATAGCAACAGCACTATCATGATCATGATCGACATCATTGTCATCAGTTCTGAGTGCGTCTTTGCTTTTAGGCACAGTGGTAGGATATGGGAATGAGAGAGATTATCAGACACCGTTTTTCACCCTTGTATTTAGTTTAGTTAGGGAAACAGATGAGTAAATGAATTAGAATGCAAAATGATAAGATCTCAGATAATTTTATGTGCCAGAAACTATAGGGTCTCAGAGAAATAAGTGATTAACTATGAAGGGAAGGAGTGGTCAGGGAAGACTTCACAGACAGATGACATGGGAGTTGGAACTTGAGGAGAGTAGTATTTTATCAGGTAGTCAAGTGGGAGGAAGGACATTCCTATTACAAGGAATATTTTGGTCAAAGGCATGGTTACAATCATGGTTCATTGCAGGAGTAGGGTTGGTGCAGTGGGAAAAATAGACTAGAGCCCACTGGAAGGATCCTATATGTTCTTTAGGAGTTTTGGACTCCTAACTCTGTAAACTCTGGGATTGGGGATTGTGTGTGTGTGTGTGTGTGTGTGTGTGTGTGTGTGTGTGTGTGTGTGTGTACTTGAAGCAGGGGGATAACATGATTAAAGTTGCATTGATACAGCAAATGAAACTATCAGAACAAAAAGATATTTTCTATTGAACAGGAGGAGATATTTACATATCATAACTCTGAGATCTTAATATCCAAGACAAACAACCCAATCAAAAAATGGGCACAAGATCTTAATATCTACTTCTCCAAAGATGACATACAAATGGCCAATAGGCACCTGATAAATTGTCCATCATCACTAATTATTAGGGACATGCAAATCAAAACCACAATGAGATACCATCTCACACCTGTGTGGATGGCCTATATCAAATAGCCTAGAAACAACATATGCTGTTGGAGGGTGTGGAGAAAAATGAACTCTCTTACACTATTGGTGGGAATGAAATTGGTGTAGCCACTTTGGACAACAATATGGAAGTTCCTTGAAAAATTAAAAATGTAACTACAGTTTGATCCAGCAATTCCACTTCTAGGTATCTACGTGAATAATATGAAAGTAGTAATTTGAAAAGCTATATTAACCTCTGTTCATTGTAGCATTATTTGCAATAGCCCAGAAATGGAAATAACTTGTCGATCAATGGATGATTAAATAAAGATGTATTATATGCAATGAAATAATACTCAGCTCTAAAAAAAGATGAAAGATTGACATTTGTGGCAACATGGATGGAACTCTAGGGGATTATACTAAGTGAAATAAATCAGAATGAGAAAGACAACAGATGATTTCACTTGTGGAATATAAAGAAACAAAACAAAGGAATAGACAAAACAAAATAAAGACACAAACCCTTGGACTCTGACAACAGAAGTGAAGTTACCAGAGGGGATGGCATTTGGGGGTGGGTGGAAGCAAGGGGTAGAGAGGGTCTACTCTGGTCTAATGGACAGTGGTGGAGGATTATTAGATCTTTGATGGTGGCTATGGTGGGTTTCATTCATTTGAAGAATGTGAACCTGTACTTCTGCACAGCAAACCAATTTTACCTCAAAAGAAAAAGGTGTGTTGCTAAAACATAACTGATATGAAGGATAGATTATGGATGACAAAATCTGGATGACAAAAATGAGTTGAGCTGCACTGATATCCCATCTCCAACCCACACCTCTTCCTGTAGGATTTCCTTTAATAATCAACCATCCATTCAGTTGCCTAAGAAAGAAACTTGAGGTCCTCCATGATACTTCTATCTTGATATCTAATCCATCAATAAACCTTGCTGGTTCTATCTCCAAGATATATTTGGAATCTAGCCCACCACAATGGTCTCCTCACTGGTTTCTCTGGTTCCACTGATTGCCTTTCTAATTTATTGTCCACACAAATGCCAGTTACTAAACACACACCTATGTGTGTACACATACACATATACCACACTGTTAAGGTTTCATAGCCTGAATAGTGTTTCCTTCAAATTCATGGTGAATCCCTAAGCCCTATGTGACTATATTTAGAGTAAATTAAGTCATAGAGGTGGAATCCTGATTCCATAGGCTTAGTGTACTTAGAAGGAGAGATACCTGAGCATCCTTGGGCTCATTCATATTCTCTCTCTTTCTCTGCACCAAGGAAATGTCATGTGACAACACAGCACAAAGTGGTCATCTGCAAGTCAGGAAGAGGGTTCTTACCAGGAAGTGACCCTACTGGACCTTGATCTGGGACATTTAGCCTCCAGAACTGTGAGAAAAAAAAATTCTGTTGTTGAAGCCACCCAGTCTGTGGCATTTTGTTGTGGTAGCCAGAGCAGCCTGTCATGCTCATCTCCTCCTCTTCTCTCTCTCAATTTCTCTCTCTCTCTCAACCTAATCTTGGTTTTCCCTTACTTAAAATCCTTCAATAGCTACCTATTACTTGGCACTCAGAAGTCCAAGTCTTCACCATGCTTATAAGGTCCTGTCATAACTGGCCTATGACTACCTCTCCAATCTCACCTCCTTTCCCTGGATTTCCCAGTTGTTGCCGTACTGTCTTTCTGTAAATTCTTTAAAGGAGAATTTTCTTCTGGGGGTTTCAAACAAAGTGCTTCCCTTGCTAGGACAGTACTTTTTCCAGGCTCTCTGTCCAGCTGCCTCCACTCAGCATTCAGAGAACAGTTTAATCTCACTTCATTCTCCCGGAGGCTTACCCAGATTAGGATATTTACCCTGTCATATGCTCTCATCATTTCCTATATAAAATGGAAGCATGAATCTCAGTTGGATTTAAATAATTAATTTAGTAATCGAGTTGTTTAATGTTGTCCCTCCTGGTTAAAATATGTAAGCATTTGTGGGCAGGACCCATGACAATCTTCTTAACTACTGGATTCCTGGGTGTGTAGCACAGAGTAAGCATACACTACTTGTTGAATGGATGAATGAATGAGTGAATGACACTATTGCAACAGTCCAGGCAAGATCTGATGTGGGTATAAACCATGCAGTAACACTATGATGAGTAGAATACAATTTACAAAGTATCCCACTGTCCATCCAAAGCCTCAATGTTTATATCATATGTTAGAATTTTTAAATGTTAGAAGTGTTAAAAATAGTGAAAATTTTAATTAAGCTAAGAGAAGTCATGCCCTCATGGTCACAGCATGTACTTATTGCTATGAACTGTACTGTGTCCCCCACAGATTCATATGCTGAAGCTGTAACCTTCAATGTGACTGTCTTTGGAGATAGGGTCTTTGGCAGATAATTAGGTTTATATGATGGGATTAGTGCCCTTATTAAAAAAGCTACCAGAGAGCTTGTACTCTCTTTCTCTCCTTGCTATTTGAGAACATACAGAGAAGGCGGCTGTCTACAAGCTAGAAATAGAGTCCTCACCAGAAACTAACAAGGCTGGCATTTGATCTTGGACTTCCAGCCTCCAGAACTGCGAGAAAGTAAATTTCTATTGTTTAAACTACCCTGTCTATGGTATTTTGTTATGGCAGCCAGAGTAGATTAATGCAGTTAGTTTTGCCTATAGTACTGATATTTTTTAATGCACTATCTTGTGTAAATTTTCTCTATTGTCAGGTACAGCTTCTGCCTCCCCACTAGGCTGTCAATTCCCAGATGTCATGGGTTATATTTTAAATCATCAGAAGTATCTACAACCATGTTGGGCACATAGTGGTAGTCAATAAACGCTTATGAAAGGAATGGATGTAACTGTACAGGCAAATATGCTGAACGTTTATAGTCAGAAAAGGATACTGAGACTGGAATTGGTGTCAGCTTTGTCACAGATGTCCTAAGTGTCTCTAAACAAATTAGCATATTTCTCCCTTTCTATCCATTTGTTTCTTCAGCTGTGGTATTTCTTCACTCCCTTATGGAGTTTTGGTGAGACTTAAATATAATCCAGTATTTTCAGAGTCTTTGAGGGGCAATGGAGAGACTCACTTTTGCATTAGAAAGACGTGGGTTCAAAATGTAGTTTTCTCACTCACACTTGTTGGAGCACTGACTCATTCACTCTTCACATCCATCAAGCAAAGTAGATATTAGGATTTCTGTTTTAGAGATGAGGGAACTGAGTTTTGGAGAGATTGGGTAAATTACCCAAGGTCCAACAGCTAGTGAAAGGATCAGAATCCCAAACTGTTTGGTTCAAAAGTCCCTGTTCTCACCATGTTACAGGCTCCAATAGAGGATAAAGTTTAACTTCTAGAAAGAATAACCTCCTACACTGGCTTTCACAAGACTCTATTCATCAGGGACAAAAATTACTGCCTTTCCTTGGGGAAACAGGAAGCTGCCATCCTAATATCTGAGTAATGTAAGGCCTGTCAGAATCAAATTTCCAAAGGGAACATGACCCAAAAAAGATTATGAACCATTTCTCTAGGCTAAGGGGGCCATGGAGGCAGAATGTAGCTGTTTTACTTACTTGTATACGCTTAAAACCTAGCACCAAAACCTTGTCAGGTTCTAGCAGGCACTCAACAACCATTTGTGGAATGAATTTACCCAGTGTGGCATAAGGGCTGACAGAATATATTCTGTGGCCTGGTACTGTGGTTACTAGAAAGGTGTAGCTATCAAGATTAGGCCTGGAAGGGCCAGTCATAAAGCTGCTAAGGTTTGGGAACTGAAGAAATGTATTTCTGATACATTTTCAATTCACAATGAAATGAGATTCCCTGTTGGGAATTTTCCCAAAGACTGGATCCAGGCACCCAATAAAAGGGCTACAAGTGTACTTGCAGATAATTTGCAAATGGTTTATGTCTCACTATATTCTCTATCATCTATTCCCTGGTGACTTTCAAGGCAAAAATTTATTGCTACATTAAAGGTTATTGCATAATTTATAAAAATAATAAAAACTTATCTTTTCTTTCTTAAAAAAAAAAGAATAGGCAGTACCATATTACACTGTCAAGACTGCTCAGTGCAGACAACTTGTATCTTTATTATTGCCTTATAAAGTATTTGATCAATTATATTTAGTTTCCATTATACAATTTAAAATGTGAGGTGTACCTATCCATATTAGCCAATGATACTAAGGCTCTTCTGGCCCCAATCCTTATGCCATCAACACAAGTGGATCTTGTTCAAATGGCACTGCTTTGGATTTCAAAGATATAGAAGCCCTCCATATAGAAATCTGTGTTGCTGAGGACATAAAGCAAGGGCAACTTTCCCTGCTTCTCATATATACTGGTAAGGTCCAGTGACAGAGACACACTTCTCAAGAATACAGGAGGATGGCGTGACTGAGAGCGGAACTGAGAACATCCATTCCCAAGTCACAGGCAGAAGTTTTGCTTTGTAAGCTGATCCTTGATAGAGGGGTAATTTATAAATGGAAAGAGATATGGAACTCATCATTCAGCAAGCATTTACTGAGGTCCTGCTATGTGCAAGACACTAGATAAGCATCACAACTTAATAAGGAGAACTTTCAAATCTACCAGGCCTTTTCTTGTCATTGCCTTAAAATATCATAGCCTATATTTAAAAATGGCAATGCAATCATGAGGAAAAAATCCAAAGTCAACATTAGTACAACTTATATTTGCCCTCTCAAGTGATGGTAAAAAGAATTCCTCAACATGCTTTAATAGCTTTTTGCACATGCTGTTCCCTTTGCTTGGAATTCTCTTTCTCTTCTTCTTCTTTCTGCTGGGTGAAATCCTACCCATCCTTTAAGATAGAGTTCACCAGGGGGTGGGATGGGGGATGGAAGGAAGGAAGGAAGGTGGTGGTAAGCGGCACTAGAATTCTGGTGGTGGGTGCAGTGTGAAATACACAGACTGAGCTGTGATTTCAATGTCCTAAAATGTACATAGCAAAGTAAACAAAATAAATAATAAAATTATATGTATATAAAAGGAATAATTCACTTATAAAGTCAACAGCACTCAACAAATATAACCAGATTTACCTATTTGCTTGTTAGTGGCTATAAATTATTAAACTACATAAGAAGCATATAAAAGGTGGGACTGAAAAAGTAAAAAATATCTATTTTGGATACTTTTAGCCTATTGTATATAAATTATTATAGGACATGTAATATAAACTGACAAATCTGGACAAATATCATCTCCTCTGTGAGCCTTTCTGATGCCCTCCAGAGAGAATTAATAATTTCCTTCTCTAAACTCACAAAGTTCTTTGCAAGGAACCTCTACTCTCACACTCTACTCTAATATTTTTTTCTTTCTCACACTGTGATCTGAGTTCTAGAAGTCAGGGAATACCTCTGATTCATCTTGGTATCTTGAGCACAATGCCTTATACAGCAGCAGTCAGTAAATGATGATTGAAATTCCTTTGGCTGTTTTGAAAAGTAAATCTATTAATACATTACAGAGAATATTCTAGAAACTAAAGAAGGCTTTCCTATAGTATGTGCTTAACGAAGGTCAAGTCTATAGATAGGAGTCTTGCTAGCCCCTTTATGACGCCACACAACACGCACCAGCCCACATAGATAGACATCCTAGTGATGTCCCAGGCACTGAATGGTACATGTGACCCCAAACCATCACCACCACTGGCTTGCCAGGGGGCACGAATGTCACATTATTAGTCACTTCTTGGGGTCATGACATTTTCTATAGAAGTTCCTTGTTGGATTGCTTTCAGACAGAGTTAAAATACATCGGAAGTCTTTGCACGTTTCAGAGGAACTATTGCTCATTCACGTCCCTCTCCTCACGACAACCTGCCAGTTCCAAGTTAGAAGTTTTACTGTTTGCAAAGTCTTGCGAGGTACAAATCCAAAGAAGGTATGGGAAAACATTATTAACATATTTTGTATCAAAGCACTAAAAAAAAAATCTAAACTTTGGCTTTTAATCATAGCCACTTGCAAAAACCTATGTTCTTTCTCTGGGTGTGGGAGAGTAAAACCCCTTTTTCTGTTCTGACAAGAGATGTGTAGAGGGAAACCCATTCTGTAGTTTGAAAGTTCCATTCTCATAGAAAATACACCTGTCTTATATAACCATCAGTATATATCACCAAAGAATTTTTGGGGAATCAACACAGGCACAAAGTGGTCAAAGACTCCTATGTCAGCTAGAAACCAGTTAGGCAGATGCTGGATTCCCTGGGCATTCTAGTTAAGAGTAATTGAGGTGATCTTTCCCTAACTTTCAAAAATCTGTATGTTTTGTGACTCATGGGTTACTCAGGGAGGTCTTATTCAGTGTTGGTAGTTTAACAAATTGGGTAGAAGGACAAAGCTAAAAACTGCTGAATTTAGCTGAAAGGAAGAGAGTCCTGCTATCAAATCATTGTTAGTGCTATTCGAACAAAACAAAACAAAACAAACAAACAAAAAAGCCCAAGAGTTCAGTGGATAAGCAAAGTTTCTCAGCATAATCCTCTTCTACCTCCCTGAGCTTGGGAAGGGGTGGTAAAGGAAGGACAATGCCCACACAAATGGAATTGTATAATGAAAAAAGAAAAGGAGGCCAGAACAGTGGGTGAAAAGTTAACTTACTTCACTTAGACCACCATATTAAAACCAGATGTGTCGAAAACGTTGGATGAGAAAAACTGGTGTTAACTGATAGCGTGAACAAACTCTTTGTGCTTTCCTCCCAATACAGTATCATTATAGGGTGCCAGAGGTGTCATTTCATTTCATTTCACATGGAGCACATTCTCAACAAGTTAAACCGTTTCTAATCTTGTGTAATTAGATAGGTCTCGCTACATCCCTTAGTTGAAGGATTTTATGAGCTGCCTTGTTCTGTATCTCTTGTGACAGCTTCTTTGGGATTGGAAACTAACATTTGCTAACATTTCTTCCCTTCTGGCACCTGTCAGCTGGATGGGCTCTGGGAAAAGGAGGAAAGGGAGGGAAGGAATGCAATGTTCCTTTCTCCCCCTCCCCCTATGCCCTGGTATTAGAGCCATCTCTGTCTCTAAGCAGGGATTACTCTGTTCTGGATTGTGCTGCTAGATACACACTCAAATATCAGTGGGCAATTCGGTGAACGCAATGATGAAATCATTTTTAAAAATTTAATTTTACCGCAAATTTCAAGTTCCTTTGTCTACTAACTGTAGAGCTTGGGTGAGGTGCTAGCTACAGATAGGAGTCCTTTAACACAGTCCAAGGATGCCCCATCCTGCAAAGTGGAGGGGACTTGGTCTTTGATCTTATCTTTCAGCCACTACAGGCAGAGCCCACCTCTGGATACAGTGACTAAGACATAACTACCTTCTCACTTCAGAGCAGAGTTGTGAGGAGTCATCAGATATTTGACATTGGAATCAAGGGCTATTAAACACCGGGCCTCTACTTTAATGCAAAAGTAATGACAGCATGTTGAATTTGAGAGCTTTTTCTCAAAAGGCTTTAAAGTGATCCTGCAACAAAAATATTTCTTAGGGTCATTTCTTGACCATTCTATGACATCTTTGTGAGGCTGCTGACTGGCAAATGCTCTCCATGTGTAGACTGGGAAATCCAGAATTAAGGCCGATTTACGCTTCTATGCCTTGGGACTTGTGCATGATTGATTATACGCAGGGTCTGACCTCTCACCACAAACTTCTGTGGTTTCTGTCCAATAATGAGAAAAGACAACTGAAGGAGTGCAGTACACAACAGAAATGGGTGAGTGACAGGACCACCTGACGTCTCCTAGTACTTTACAGTTTATAAATCGCTTTCAGAGTGGCCCTTTCATGGCTAGGCAGTGTACACTCCTATTTCACCGAAGCAACTGGACTGCAGAAATAAGAGCCAAGGGTGCTGGCACAGCCATGGAGGCCCTGAATTTCTCACGCTGGGGGTGGGGCAGCCTGTGGGTAAGCAGTTCGCCTTCCAGGAATAGTACTGCTCTGAGACTCCTCTGTAGACTGACTGGAACGGAGATTAAGCCCAGGGTTCTCTTTGCATTCCATTTAGCAGCTTGCTCATGCTTTCACTACAGATCAGGCTCAAGAATTCTTCTGCCAGCTGAGAATCTGAATGTTGCTTTGGCTGTAAGACAGGATCTTATTTATTCACATAAATCTCCTCCTCCTCTTGTCCCTGATTATTTTCACCCTAAAATGGGAGGGGGGGTGCAAATGATGTGGGCATTTGGGTAGTGAATTGCAGCCACCCTTGGCAGTCTGTGAGATTCTCACCAGCACCTACTAAAGAACAGTGACTCACCCAGAGTAACACATAGTCTCTCTTTGCTCTAGAAAAACAAAATAAAACAAAAAAACCTAAATAGTTGGAGGGGAAACAAGAGCCAAAGAATGCTTTAAACAGGCAGAAGATTTTTAAGGAGAGGGTGATTATCTGCAAGTGCTGATTTCCTCTCCAATTCCAAAGTTGTGGGGGAAACATCTTTAGTCCAAGGGAAGTTCTGACAGGAGCAAATGAGAGTATCCGAGCTGCAGTGCACTGCTTGAAACAACTCAGGAGCCTGGAGCAGTCTGTCGCTTGGCACCCCTGGCCAGAGGGGCAGGAGACAGATAGTGGGAAGGAATGAATGTAGGTGGGAAGCAGCTCACAAAAATGTCACCTAGTTCTCTCTTGTCCTAGCCACCTGTGTAGACAGCTACCTCTTTAATTTAACCCTCAGTCTGCCCCCCCAATGACAAAGCTCATTTTACTTACAAATCTCTTCTGGTGGACATAGTTGTTGTTGAAAAGCAGAGAAAAGGTGTTGAAATAAGGGAGTTTATGTGGGAAAACTTGACAAAGGCAGTTTTTCTTTCCCTCAAAACTTGCACATGAGGAAGAACGCCAAAGGAAGGCTATGGACCAAAAGATAGGAACCTCTGCAATCAAAGGCAGTCTGGAGGAGGGAGGACAGCCTGTACAGGCTTGGAGGTAGTTTTGCTTCTATTTCTATTCTCAAGGCTAATTGTGTAAATGGGAGTTTCTCACTCAAGAATGGCTCTTTGTAGATGCACGTGGGTTGGTTTTTCCACACTACCAGTGAGCTAACTCAGAAAAACTTTCAACAGCTCTGATCAACAGAGAGGAGTTTAATTATTCACCAACCTGGAGACTAGGAGGGTAAATATGCAAACTGTTTTGCCCTCCATTGGGCTTAGAATCAGAATCCTTGGGCGTTCCCGATGGAAGCAACATTAAGGTGCGTTCTAGTCAAACCCTAAAGAGGATTGTGTTTTCTGTCCACCCTCCCACCCTTTCACCTTCAGATGTGCCCCCCCCGCCCCAAATTTGTCCACAGTGGAAAAGTGTGTGTTTTTCTCCTGGGTGTTTCACGATGCTGTGAGTGGCTCAGGGACTGAGCGTACCCGTGATCATAAAAGAGGGCGTGCTCATTCCTGAACCCCTGACCTAGCTGGGGGAAGAGCCACACCACTGTTTGAGCCTGCCTTTGGCTCTGTGGCCTGCAGGATGAGATGAGGGGGAGCCATGTCTGCAAAGGCTCACTGTTGCTGTGAACATATGTGGCTGCTTAAAAGAGTCTTCTTGCTTCTGTGGGTCCTAGTCTGAAAGATTCAGGAGAGAATTCTTCCCCATTGTGCAAAGAAATCATGAAACCCACAGATATAAAATGTTTAATATAGGTAAATCATATTTGTACATGATTTCTACCTGAAAATATTTACTATATGTTACAAAGTATAAGAGAATAAACTCCTGTGTGCCTATCCCTCTGTCTTACAGTGTGATGGGTTCCAATGCAGCTCCCAGCCTCACTGCCATTCTCCCAGACATATCCATCATGAGCTTTCAGTCACTCCCTTGCATTTCTTTATAGTTTTCCTACATATCTAAGCACCCCTAAACAATATGCTCTCTCGTTTTGCTTGGTGTTGAACTGTAAATATTGGTTTCATATTAAATTTTTCTGCAACGTGTTTGGGAACTGCTTGAAGTGTTAACTGTAGTAATGGTTTATGCATTATCACTGCTGCTTAGTACTTTGCTGTGAGTCTACCCAATAGAGGCAAGCTGCTGCTGATTACCATCCAGTTTTTTGTTGTTGTTTGTTTTACTCTTCTGAATGATGTTGCTATAAACCTTCTTTATAGCATTCTTGCCCAAGTTCCTCTAAGGTATGTGGAATCAATGAGTTGTAGAATACAGCCATGTTCATATCTGTTAGATAATACCAAAATATTTCCCAGATTGGTCCAATATTCATTCATGCCTGGAGCAAAAGTGTTCCACAGCCTTATTAACCTTTTTTTTTTTTTTTTTCGAAGAGACATTTATTTTTTTTTAGTTGCTCATCTTGGTTATTCCCGTTAGTCCTGGGACATGAACCCTTGGGATGTATGTGGACTGTGCTCAGTGGGAGATGGTGGACCTAACTACTACTCCACCAGGGCACACTTTCACTAACTTTAGTATTGTTTAATTTATATTATTTTTTTCTATCTAGTAGATTAAAATGAAATTTGTTGTTTTTTTCATTCATTGTGATTTTAATTTGTGTTTCCCCAATTACTGATGAGGCTGAGCATCTTTTCATGTCTCTTGGTATTCAGCTTTCTTCTTCTGTGAAAGCCTTGTTCATATCATTTGCCCATCTTCTGGATTTTCTTTTTTTGTATTGGCATATAAAGTTTGTATATTTCAAATACTAATACATTGTTGGTTGCAATAATGCTAAATATGTTCTCCTTTGTGGGTCATCTTTTTGCAATGTTTTTTTGTAAACAGAAGCACTTCATTTTAATGTAATTGAATGCATTAGTCTTTTTCTTTATGGCTGGTGCTTTTTGTATTCCTTGAAAGACATTCTCCCCTATCCTAAGACCACAGAGAAATTCTCTAATATTAGTGCTTCTTTGTGAGAGAGGGGGCAGGTTACCGGCATTCAGAACAGGACAGTTCTTTACATGGGACTGACTCTCATAATGTGAGACACTTAGCATCCTTAGGCCCTGGGTACTAAATGATATTTTAACATTGTTCCTGTCGTGATAGCAACCCAAACACTCTTGATATTTTCAAATGTTCCATGGGTGGAGGTACTGCCATTTGAGAACCTCTGACCTATATCTTCTTCTAAAAGTTTGAAGTATTTAATTCAGCCAGAACTGACTTTTTGTTTTTGATGTACAGCAGGAATCTAATTTTAGTTTTATTTATAAATTACCAACTTCCCCAACACAGTTAATAGTTAATCCTTTCCCCCACAGATCTGTAGTACCACTTGTCATAGAACAATTTTTCAAATAGGTATAGGTTTATTTTTACATTTTCTATTCTGTTCCATTGGCCTATTTGTCAAACCTCAGTGTTAGTATTATACTCTTTTAAGAACTACAACTGTATGATAAATCTTAATATCTCATAGGATAAGTTTTTCTTTCTTGTTGCTCTTCAAGAATGAGTCATTTTTCTTTGCATTCTCATATAAATTTTAGAACTAGCTTGTCAAATTCCACGAAAGCTCCAACAGGAGTTTGGTTGGAATTATACTGACTATGATTCAGGGAGAAAGGATAGCCTTATAATATGAAGTATCTCTACCTGTGAATAGGACATGACTCTCCATTTCAATAAGGCTTTATAATTTCCTTCATAAAGGATTTCTGGCACAGTTTTTGTTAGATTTTCTTTATAGGTACCTTATATTTTTATTGCTATAGTAGCTTTTTTAAAATTTGGATTTTGATTCTTATTGCTGATGTATATCTATTTATATACACATATTTCCATTCAACTCTGTCAGAACTGTTCTTGATAACGTCACCATGACTGCATGATTGCTAAGTCCAATGGGCAAATCTCAGTCCTCATCTCACTTGATTTTTCAGCAGACTATGGCATGGTTAGTCACTCCCTCCTCCTTAAAACACTTCCTTCACTTGGCTTTCAGGACAGCACATACTTTTTTAATGAGAAGTGCAGGCAGGAATGAAGGCGAGTAGGCAGGCACGAAGAGAAAGGAGGAAGAAGCACTTTATTTATGTTATTTAGTTGTACATCCTGGTTGTTTCCTCTGGTCTGGGACTTGAATCGGGTCCTTGGGATGTATGTAAAATGTGCCAGCTGTATATATCATTTTGCTTACACACACATGTGTGTGTATTCCTCCAACCTAGTTGACATCTCCAACTCAATATGTTCAAACTGAACTCTTTAAGTTACTACCTGAATCCGTCCTCCCACAGTCTTCTTTCAGTCGCTCACTCCATCATTTCAGTTACTGAAAACAAAATAATTGAGTCCTTGCCTACTCTCATTTCATTCACAATGTCAGAAAATCTTCTTCACTCTACCTCCAAAAGATATATAGATTTATGTCAATTTTCACAATAGTGATATCACATTAGTTTGAATCATTAAAGAAAAACAGCTTCGTTGAGATATACTCTACATACCATACAACTTACTCATTCATAGTATATAATTCAGTGTATTTTGGTATATTTCTAGGGTTGTGTAACCATCACCACAATCTCATTTTATAATATTTTTGTTCTCCTAAAATAAACCAGTATTCATTAGCAGTCACTCTCCACCCCCATACCTCATGTTGCCTTAGGCAATCACTAATCTATTTTTTGTCTCTATAGATTTGTCTATTCTGTACATTTCATATGAATGGAATCATAAAACATGTGGTTTTATTTTTTAGAAATAACTTAAAAACTTTTTAGTATTTTGTTGCAGTACTTTTGTTTAACAAAATTATAATAAACTCATGTGTAGGTTCCCCATATGTGCAGCGGAAATATATTTTTTAATTTAGTTGTTCGTTTTGGTTTTTCATCTCAGTCCTGGGTCCTGAATCTGGGTCCTTGTACTGTATGTGGATTTCACAGCAGCATCTCAGTTGCCTGAGCCACAAGGGTGCACCCTAACATGTGCGTTTTGCTTTAAGTATTTCATTACTCTTTATTACCAAATAATATTGTATTGTATGGGTATATCACAACTTATTTATATATTATTAGCTGATGGACATTTGTGCTGTCTTTGCTTTTTAGTTGATATAAATAATGCTGCTATGAACATTTGTGTACAGTTCTGTGGACATTTTTTCATTAGGTAGATACCTAGAAATGGAATTATTGAGTTATATGGTAACTCTTTAACTTTTTGAGTAACTAACAGTCTCTTTTTCCAAAGCAGCTGCAATATTTTACATTCCCACTGGTAGTATATGAGGGTTTAATTTCTCTAATCTTTGCCACCACTTGTTATCTGTCATTTTGACTGTAGCCACTCTAGTGGATGTAAAATGGTATCTCATGGTTTTGATTTTCATATTGAACATTTTTTCATGCCCTTGTTGGTTATTAATCTTCTTTGGAGAAATGTTTATTTATATATTTTGCCAGTTTTTAAATTGAGCCATTTGTCTTTTATTATTGAGTTATTAGAGTTCTTTATATATTCTGGATATGCCTTGTACTAGATGTATGATTTACAAATATTTTCTCCTAGTCTATGGGTTATCTTTCTACTTATTTGAAAATACTGATTATAGCAGAAAACATTTAATTTTGAAGAATCCCAATTTATCTATTTCCTTGTTATTGCTTATGTTTTTGGTGGTGTACCTAAGAAACTATTGCCTTATACAAGGTGGTAAAGATTTACACCGATGCTTTCTTCTAAGAGTTTGATAGTTTCAGCACTCACATTTAGATCTTGATGCATTTTTTATTTTTATATGTGAAGTAAGATAGAGGTCCAACTTCATTCTTTTGCATGTGGATAACCAGTTGCCTAAGCACCATTTCTGAAAAGACTAGTTATTCCTCCACTGAATTGTATTGGTGTCTTTGTCAAAAATCAATTAGCTATAATTATGAATGTTTATTTCTGGACCCTCAATTCTGTTCCACTGATCTGTAGTCTATCCTTATGCACTACCACACTGTTTTGATTACTATAGCTTTATACTAAGCTTTGAAATCTGAATTCATAACAACGTCATAGAATTGTTGGGAACTGTTTCCTTCTTTTCCATTTTTTTGGAGGAGAAGAGTTTAGAAGGATTGCTTTTTTTTGGAAGGGTTACTTTTGCTTCTTCTTCAAATGTTTGGTAGAATTCACCAGTGAGGTCATCTGGTCCAGGATCTTTGTTTGGTGGGAAGTTTATGATTACTAGTTCAATTTAATTATTTGTTACAGGTCTATGCAGATTTTCTATTTCTTCTTGAATCTTAAGTTTTAGTAGTTTGTGTATTTCTAGAAATTTTGTCATTTCATCGGTATGGCATTATTTGTTTACATATAATTGCTCATTGAATTCCTTTTATAATCCTTTATTTCTACAAAATTGGTAGTGATGCCTCCACTTTCATTTCTCATTTTAGAAATTCAAGTTTTATCTCTTTTTGTTTAGTCAAATCTTAGCTAAAGGTTTTTTTTCCCCTCTATTCTCTATTTCATTTATTCCCTCTAATCTTTGTTATTTCCTTCCTTCCGCTTGTTTTGGGTTTATTTTGCTCTTCTTTGTAAAGTTCTATAAGACAGAAGTTTAAATGGTTGATTTGAGGTCTTTATTCTTTTTAGCATAGGTATTTATAGTTACAACTTTACTTCTGAGTGCTGCTTTAGCTGCATCTTGCAACTTTTGGTATGCTGTTCCTTTATTTTCATTCATCTCAAAGTACTCTCCTTTCTGATTTCTTCTTTGATACATTGGTTACTTAGGTATGTGTTTTTAATTTCCACATATTTGTGAATTCCCCCAATTTACTTCTGTTAATGATTTCTACTTTCAGTATATTGTGGTCAGAAAACATACTCTATAATTTCATTCCTGCTATGCTTTATTACCTAGTCTACATTCTATTCTGGAGACTGTTCAATGTGTACTTGGGAATAATGTATCCTGCTGTTTTTCAATGGAGTCTTCCATAGATGCATGTCTGTTCAAATTTAGTGTTGCTCAAGTCTTATTCCCTTGATGTTCTGCCTAGTTTTTCTATCTATTATTGAAAGAGAGTATTGAATTCTCAATTATTGTCTATTTCTCCATTTTACTCACTTTATTCTGTCAGTTATTGCTTCATGTATTTATATAGCTTCATTGCTTTTCCCTTTTTTGATATTATTGTTATAAACACATAGAGTTATGTTACAAATCCAACAATACATGTTGTAATTATCACTTCATGTAATTTTATGTCTTTTAAAAAGGTTAGAGAAGAAAGAAAAGCAAGTATATATTCATAGTGTCTGTTTTATTAATATTATTTTTTCTTTTGGTACTTTTCATTTCTTCCCATGGATTTGAGTTAATATCTCATGTCATTTGCTTATTCTGATATAGCTTTGTTCCCATTCTCCTCCTTTGTGCTGTTATTGTCAAATATTTTGCATTTATATATGTTATAGTCCCAACAATACAATATTTTCATATTTTTATGCAATTGCTTTCTAAATCAGTCATGAGAGGAAAGGAGAAGAAATATGCAATTCTACTGTCTTTTCTAATTACCCACATAATTACCTTCACCAGCATTCTTCATTTTTTCTGTGGATTCAAATTACTGTCTGATATCACTTGATCACTTGCTTTCAGCTTGAAGTACTTCAATTAGTATTTCATTTAAGTAAGGTATGCTGCCATTGAATTCTCTCAGGTATTTTTTTCTCATCTTGGAATGGCTTTATTTCACCTTCATTTTTGATATATGATTCTGGGTGCTTAAATTTTTTTTTCAGCACTTTAGGCTATATCATCCTACAACTTTCTTGCCTCTACTTTCTGTTGGGAAGTCAGCCATTAATCTTACTGGGGTTCCATTGTGTGTGATGAGTCTTTTTTCCCCTTTAACTGCTTTCAAGATTTTCTGCCTTGCAACATTTTACATGGTGGTGGCTCCCCATGGAGTCCCTTTGTCTGTACCTAATTTAGAATTACTTGAGTTTCTTGGGTGTGTAGGTTAATTTTTTGAAAATAAACTTTAAGAGGTTTTCACCAACTGTTTTTATTGAATATCTTTTTCTGTTCTTTTGGTGCTCCCCTCTCTTTCTAGTACTCGCACTATGCATATGGTGATTCGCTTAGTTATATCCTACATTTCTCTAAGGCTCTGCTTATCTTCATTTTTTTCTCTAGATTCTTCAGATTGAATTATATCTATTGACTGATTCTTAATTCTACCAACTCTAATCTGTAAAGCCCACTCTGGCAAATTTGTCATTAGTTATTGTACTTTTCAACTCCAGAATATTCATTTGGAAATGTATTTTCTTTTTATTGATAATCTGTATTTGTTGTGACATTCCCATGAGACCTTTCTTTACTTCTTTAAGTATGGTTATCTTCAGTTCTTTATGCATAATATAACATCTGTTTTGAAATCTTTCTTTGCTAAGTCCACCATCAGAACCTCTTCCAAGACAGTTTTTATTGCTTGTCTCCCCCACCTCTCCTTTCTGTGTATGGGTCACAATTTCCTGTTTTTTGGCATGTCTTATAATTTTTGTTGAAACCTAGGCATTTTAGATAATATATGGTAGGAACTCTGGGATAGTGATTTCCCCCACCCCACCCTAATGACGATAATTCTTCATTGTTTGGTTATTTGTTTAATGACTTGAATGGATTTGTGAAGTCTATTCTCTCTGCAGTGTGAGTGAGGTTTCTAATGTCCCTGCTGAGATTTTTACCCTTGTTTTTATCTTTCAGTCTATCTAGGGAGTCACCTTAGTTTGCACAGGCTACTTATTGTCAAGGTTGTTTAAGCCTTCTAATCCTGTTAGAATTTTAACCTTTATCATTGGATGTGTTTGTGGTTGGAGACTGCTCTTCATAGTTCAGGGAGTTCATGTTTTTTTGCTCCCTGTTCAAGCAGGGACTAGCAGTTTGGAGGCTTATTTTCTGATAACTCCAGAGAGGTTATGGTTTGGGGCATGAGTACAGTCTCCAGTCTACCAGGGATGAGTGTGACTTCCTAGAAGTCACCCCTGGGTGACTGCGTAGCTTATTATTCAGTATTTAGTCAAAGATGTATTTGTAAGCTGCTTATGCCAGTAAAGATTTTGACCTGTGCTGATGGGTCTGTGTGCAGCTCTGGCTCAGGAAATGCTTTCAAGTCTACCCCATTGACCTGCTTTGATTGCTCTTGAGTTGGAACAGCCTAGCACATGTGCCCAGCATCTCAATTTCCAGAATTGACTTTGACACCAGGAGACTTCTTCTTTACAGTCTTTCCCCCTAATTTTCTCTGCTATTTACTTGTATCATGGAGTTATCCATCTCCTCTAAATTGTTCTCCATCAAAATTTTCGTTTTTTGGTTGTGTTTTTACAATGTCTTTTGGCATGAAATTCTCTGCTCTGCTTCAAAATCAGATCATTCAGGCCAGCTGAGATTCTTCCTCTTAATGGATGACCTTTCTCCTGGGCAGAACTCCCGTGTCACTGCTTTGGAGCTGGGGACAGCAACTCACATTTCCATGAGTGATACCATGCCTCTAAGATCACTGGAAGTTGGTGGTAGCCCCTGATCATCTGAGGTTGCCTAGTTGATGTTGAACCCCTGCCCTATGAATAAACTGGGGTGTGGGTGATCGGGACCTCAGTATTCTCAGTCTGCTATGCCTAGTGTGTTGCTTCTTCCCTATGAGTAGGAGATGTGTGGAAAAAGAGAAACCTGGTTCTCTTGGCCATGCCTACTTGAAATAGAGTTTCTCTAATATGGAGCTGGGAGATTGAAAAAAAAAAAACACTCCAGTAGCCTTTCCCTCCCTGGGTGAAATTAAAACTCCAGAGTGGGAACTAGGAAAGAAGGCGCCTCCATCTTCATAGATGCTGAAGCCTACAGTGGTGAGTTTGGGGTAGAGATTCTTTAAAGCTGAATTGAGGGCCACAGATGCTTGCCATTCTGAGATTTAGTACATTTTCTCAAATGATTATTTCTCCCTTTGCTGTATGCCCTAAGGAAAACATCTAAAGACTTTGAATGTTTTGTAAAAATAATTGTCACCAGTTATAATGATATTTTACTGTGGAGTGGGTCTGTAGAGCTGCTTATTCCATCATTCTAGAAGTCTTTAACCCATTTTTATTTTCATGTGGATTTCTGAAATAGACCCCTACTGGTTCTCTAGCTTTCACTTTTGCCTTTCTAGAGACAAATTATAACATGGCAGTCAGATGGGTTACATTAAAAATAAGTCAGATTATGTCTCCACTCTGCTCAAAATGTTCTAATGGCTTTCTTTTTTTTTTCTCAGAGTAACAACCGAGGTTCTTAAAATGGTCTACATGGCCCTACACACTAGTCTCCTTGTTGAATCTGACGTATCATCTACTACTACCTTTCCTCTTATTCGCTCAGCTCCAGACACAACATCCTTACTGTCCATCCAACAAGTCAGGCACATTCCTATTATTGTACTTGTGTGGTTTTGGTATTAAAGTTATACTAGTCCCATAGGATGAACTTGAAAATATTTCCCTTTTCCTACTCTTTGGGAGAATTCTTGAAGTACTGCAATTAATCTTCGTTGACTATTTGTTCAAACCATCTAGGTTTAGTGCTCTCCTTGTGGGAATATTTTAATTAATGACTGGATTATTTAAATGGTTATTAAATATTCATGTTTTTATTTTTTGAATCAGTTTTGCTAGTGTTCTCTAATAATTTTTTCATTTTCTCTATACTTTTAAATTTATTGACATGAAGTGGTTCAAAGTACACTCTCACTAAAATTTTAATCTACTACATTTGTAGGAATTTTGCCCTTTTCTAATAATGTTTATTGGACCTTATTTCTTTTTCAATCAATATTTTCTGAGTTTTCTCAATTTACTTTTTTAATACCTAATTCTTGGCTTGGATGATCATCTCTGTCTTTGTTTTATATTTTATTAATTTTTGCTTTTGTGTTTATTATCTTCATCCTGCTTTCTTTGGACTTATTGTATTGCTCATTATTTAGGTTCTTAAATTGAATGCTTAGTTCATTAATTTTCAGCCTGTCTTCTTTTTTAACACATGTGTTTAGGGCTATGAACATCTATCCAACTATTATTTGAGGTGCAGTGTATGGTTAAATTTCTAAATATTTTCTAATTTCCATTAAAATTTCTTTTTTGACTGAAAGGGTTATTTAACACTTTGCTTTTAAAAGTACAAAAATGTGCATTTAAGGAAAAAATGATATATCTGTAGTTTTTATATTGTCTTATTTTGTGCTATAAGCTCCATTTTTGCTTTGTTTTGTTCCTTTTGAATGAATTGAGTTTTATTTTCCTCATTCTATTTTCCCACTTCTATTAGTTTGAAACATACTAATTCTTTTTCTTTTAGTGGCTACTTGAAATTTTAACATGTTTATTTAATTGAATAAAGTCTAGAGCTAATTAATAAACTTACCCTCTTCTCAAAGGGAACTTTAGAATGCTTTGACACTAAGCCTCAACAATATGAAATGCTATTGTGAAGCTAATAATTCTGTGTTTTTTGTTTGTCTTCTTTTAATCCCACAAAGTACTAATAGCCTTTCAAAAAATTTTAATATTAAGATGCTGTTATGTAGTGAAATGCATTCAGATTGAAGTGAGTTCAATATCCTGAAAATTATATAGCAATGTAAAGAAAAGAAATAAGAAAATAATTTAAAACATGCTGTTATGTTGCTGTTATCCTCCATCTAGAATTTCACAGAATATTTACTTCTAAGATGAAAATTATTTTATCTAAGCACTTCAACATTATATTCTAATCTGACTTCCACTGTTGCTATTGAGAAGTCAGCTATCAGTCTAATTGTTGTTCTTTGGTATGTTATATAGTATTTTCCTTTCAGTTTGTTTTAGGATTTTATCTTTGTCTCTGGTGTTTTTTTAATTATTTTTTCTATTTCTAAATAACTTTTATTTTTATTTATTAAAAAATAAATATTCATTGAGATAACTTTGATTTACAAAACAACATAAACCCATATGTGCAGGTTCCCCGTTCATCAACTATATGACAACACACCGCAGTAACCATCAAATTATCAAAAGTCCTCCACCACTATCTATTAGGCTCCACCACCTCTTGCCCCGCTCTCACTCAATTCTCCACTGGTAACCTCAGTTCTATTGTTAATGTTGACACTTTTCTATTATTTCTTTCTAGAATTATACATAAATAAATGTTGGACCTTGTTTCTCAATCCTCCAAGTCTCTTAACTACTCTCAAATTTTCCATCTCTTTGTATCTCTGATTTTTTTCAGATCTGTTTTCCAAGTTTCCTAATTTATCTTCAACTGATGCAAAAACTTCACTGGAGTGTCTAATTCCATTATTATATATTTTCATTTCTAGGTACTCTAGTTTTTTTCAAACCTAGCAAGTCATTTTTATAGTTGCTCATTGCTTTGTGTTCTTTTATTTCTTTCAACATATCTATTTTATATTCTGTATATGATATTCTCAATATCTAAAATCTTCATGGATCTGGTTATGTTTTATCTTTTTTTCCTTGCTGATTTTTCCTTTCTGGTTTTCCTGTGGAATTGTAATTTTTGATTGTGAAGTAATGTTCTCTGGGGAAATTTCATAAGGCCTGGGAGTGAGTGAACGTACGTGCATTCTTCCACAGAAGATTTCCATTTGGTTTTCTCTGTTGCTTGAGGTAACAAAGACTTAGGTCCACGATATATTAAAATTCTTGGCTTGTGTTTTTTTTTTTAAACCATTCACATAATACATATACAGACTCTGAACTCAGGTGACACAAAAATCTCAGGGAGGTAACTTAAACCTTTAAAAAATTCCACCCAAAGCTAAGGCTAAGACAATGCTTTTTTCATTGTCTCTGCCTCTCCTGCCCTGATTAAGGCCCATGCATCCAATGTAGTAACCATGAGCCACATTGAGCTATTGAATTTAAATTGAAATTAATAAAAAAGCCCATTCCCTTAGTCTCACTAGTCACATTTCAAGTGCTCAATAGTCACACAAAGCTAGCAGTGACTATATTGGACAGGGCAGATATGGGACATTTCCATCGTCATGGGAAGTTTTATTAGATACTGCTGCTCTAGAACATTTGAAACTACATATGCCTCCAGGGTCTGTGGAGGATTCAGAGATAGGTTATATCCTTGAACAAACTCTTGTCAATCTGTGTCTTTATTATGTATGCTTCCTGAAGATGTCAAAGTCCTAATTCTCAGATCATATGAGTATGCTACTTTACATGGCAAAAGGGACTTTGCAGGATACAATTAAGTCAAAGATTTTGATAGGGAGATCATCCTGAAATACATGGATGGGGTCAATATAATCACACATATTCTCATATGGGAAATTGAAAAGCAGGAAAGACACAATCAGAGAGGTGATGTGGTGACAGAAACAGAGGTTGGAGTGAAGCACTTTGAAGGCAAAGGAGAAGTTACAGCCAAGGAATGCAGGAAGTATCAAGATAACACAAGGAAACAGATTCTTCCCTAGAACCTCCAGAATGAATGTGATTCCATGACCCATTTTAGACTTTGGACCTTCAGAACTGTAAGAGAATACATTTGTGTTGTTTTAAGCCACTAAGTTTTTGGTAATTTGTTATAGTAGCAATAAGAAGCTAATATAAACCCAACACTGAAAGAGGTCAGTTATAAAAGGTTTTTTAAAAACAGTGTGCTAGGAACATGAAGCTGCCCAAGTAACATTATGTTATCATTCTTATATCTTCTCATTTTCCCTTTCTATATTTCTATTTGTCTCTGAGGGTACAAGACCCATGGCAAATAGAAATTTTAGAAGGGGGAATAATGCAGGAACCTATAATTCATTCATGTATTCAACAAATACAAACATATACTAAATATCAGGCAACAAGCACTGTTTTAGATGCTTGATATATGCTAGAGAATAAGAGAAAAATCCCTATCCTCAAGAAGTTTATATTATTGAGGTGGGACAGTTGATAATCAATAAACATAATTAATAAATCATATAATATGTTACCATATAAATAGTGAAAAATATAGAAAAGGATTATTGTAAGTTGTCAGGGAGGGGGCAACAGGCAGCTGTAGTATTAAATATGGTGGTCAGTATAAGTCTCATTGTAAAGGTAACAACCGAACAAAGATATGAAGGAGGTAAGGGAGTTAGTCATGTGAATATCCGGGGAAAAAGCATTCTAAGTAGATCAATTGCAAAATATTAAAGTGGGAGTATGCCTGGTACGATTCCAAAAATAGCAAGTAGGCCAATGTGGTGGAGGATAGAATAGTGGGAAATGATACCAGAGAAGTGATAGAGAGGTCAGATCATATAAGACCTTGTCAGCCATAACAAGAACTTCAGCTTGATATTGAGGCATTGTGGAAGACCTTGAAGTTTTAGGTAGACGAGTGTATAATTAGCAGAATACTCAGAATACATAGGAAGAAATAGAGCTAATAGAGATGGATAAATGGCTAGAATGCTGTCAGTGACCATCTACCTTCCTTACAAGTGCCACACTTTTACATACATTTGTTTCCTGGACTTTTCTACATATGTATTGGTGACTCAAACCCAGGTCACCCTAAAATAAACTCATGATCTTCTGTTGCAAACCATTTCCTCCTCCTCCTCTGTTCCCTGTCCCAGTTAATGGTATCCAAAGTAGAAATTTGAGAGTCATCCTCTGATTCTACTTTCTCTCACTACCCTTTTTTCTGACTAGACTGCCAACTCTGTCAGTTTAACTTCGGATATGTCCTCTTGTTCCCTCTTTTTTTCACCTTGGTTCAAGCCCTCATCTCACTTGGGACCACTGTAGTGACCTCCATGGTTCTATACACTGTCTACTAACTTCACTGTAGCTGCCATAGTGTCAGAACTGATTATGTCATTCCCTCTTTTAAAGATCTCTACTGCTCCTATTACTTGTATGCCTGCTAGTCAAGGAAAAAGAGGGGACAGAGTTTCATACACAAAACCAATGATCTAACAGCTCAGAGGTGGAATGCGTATTGACAAATAAAAACTTACATTGAAGGTGTGGGTTGGGTATACAGTGGGAGGCAGATGCACACAGGAAGGAATGGCTGGAGCTAGCTGCGGAAGTGCCGCCCAAAGTTTGGATTTTTGCTTGAATGGGTAGGGAGTTGCTGGAGAGTTATTAGAGACACAGATGGAGTGAGGCCAGGAAAAATGACTGCTACTGCAGTTATAATAGCCCAGGAAGGCTGGGCGTAGCAGGTGTAGATAGGAGATTGAAGAAGGAAAAGAAAAGGAGAGGACTGGATTTGATGAATGATACCATATAGAAGACACAAAGGTGGTGAGAATTGCTAATGATTATAAACAGTGGACTAGATACAGAGAAAGAACATGGCACGAGGGGTTGGAAATCAAGTTTCAGTTACAATACAAAAATGATCCCCTATCAACTTGGCTTCTCTTTTTTTATGCAGTAAAACAAAGAGGTTCCACATTAAAGTGACCAGCACTTCAGAAATTTCTCTTGAACCATTCTTTCCATCTTCAGTGCCACTACTCTATGTATGCACCAGCAGTTCTCATTTGGACCTGTACTGACCTCGATTGTGGTCTCTCTAAACCCTTTCTTGTTCGCACAAGTCTGGTCCCCACACAAATCAGCATCATCTTTTAAAAACGTCAACTAGTTGTTACTCCTTTGCCTAAAATCTTATTGGTTCCCACTGTACTTAGCATCATATCACACTAGTTACCCCAACCTATAAGTCTCCTACATGGCAGGCCTCTGGTCTGCCTCTCTGACCCCTTTTCAATCCACCTTGCCCCGCTCACTCAGTACAACCCAGTCACAGAGTCTTTTTACTTTTCCTTGAGCACATCCAGTTCTTGTCTACTTTTTCACATGATGTTCTGTTGACCTGGAATGCAGCTCTTTATCTGGCAAGATCCTCATGTCTTTGGTACTTTAGACTTAGATTTGATTTCTTCAGAGAGGTCAGTCTTGACCTCTGTAAAAGCTGTGCATTTTCTTCTTAGTACTTATCATAATCTCTATTTGTTTTATTATTTGTTTACTGCCAATTTCCCTGGAGGTTATAAGTTCTAAAGGGTAGGGTCTCTCTGCTTAATTTACTGTTATATCTTCAGTGTCCAGCACCTTGTGAGAGGTCAAGGAACATTGGTGAGTGAATAAATGAATGAAAGGGGTGATAGGAACAGAGTTCATAAAAATTGGGGTAATGAAGTAAAAGGAAGGAAAAGAGTTCCATTGAATTTTGAGAATAGCATATCTAGGTTCACCCAGATTGTAGTATAAAATATAAACTGGAATTAGAGACAGGAGAGAGAGAGCTCAGGTGCCAATTAAAGAGAATCACAGAAGCTGGGGCCAATGCAATTCTGTTCAGCTCACTGGAAACTTGCAGAACATTTACTCTGTGTCAAACTCTGTGCTAGGCAATCACTGTGGGGGATGTAAAGATGAGTAAATGTACACTTCAGGAGTTTACATAGTCAAGAAGCCAGAAATAGGGGAGAAGGAAGTACAAATAATGATGAAAGGCAGAATTTAATCAAAGGACTCAAAAGAAGGGGTACAGGAAAGTCTTCAAGGATATTTACTCAGACACTGAGGTCAACGAGTTCCAGTCTGCAATGAAATAAGAGAACAGGCAGTCCCCTCTGTTCTTTCCCACAAAATACTTCAAATTAGGATGGGGAACAAAATATTTTTAAAGATGACTTTTGAGGCACTGTATTATATGAGAAAAACTAGGCATGAATTCTGACCCTGCTGCTCACTCTGTGAGATCTTGGAGAATCTGGAGAATTTTTAAATTATACAAATGATTATGCAGACCTAGACTGTGTCAGGGCCCATGCTAGGCACTTTCTTTTTTCTTTTTTTTCAAGAGGAAGGCAGGTAGGTAGGATGAGAGAGGAGGAATAAGCACTTTATTTATAGCTGTTCATTTTAGTTATTTCCCTGGGTCCCAGGCTGCAAACTTGGGTCTCTGGGATGTATATGGACTGTACCCTACCAGGCCTGGGCTTAACACCCGAGACACCAGGGCACACCAGCATGTTAATACATACCTCTTTATTGAATCATTTACCTTTTCTAAACTTCAGTTTTTTCACCTCCCTCTGAACTTTAGCAGCCTAGATTTCTGGTTCCCAAACAATTGGTGCTAGGTTAGACCTGTACGCATTCCTTTTTGCTTTCAGACAGCACCAACACTTGCATGAAAGCAACAGGCTGGCCTTTGGTAATATCCTAAAGGCACTACAGTGTACTTTGACTATTTATGAGATAGGGAAAATGGACAATTAGGTTTAAGAAATGAGAAAAAGTTTCTTTATCTCACTGTTGTATGAGCAAATTTTGAAGTGTTGAACAATGAAGCTGTCTGCCATGGTAATCCAGTGTATATTGGGAAATGGAGATATTAAAGTGTCAAGAACGGACCACCCCAAAATGTTATAAATGCTAAGAGTAAACTGTAACGTGGGGAATTATAACATGACCATCTCAAGGTAGTGCTATAAAGACAGCTTTAGACAGCTGGCCAAAGAGATAGCAGAAAAGACAAAAATCTGTGTGTTTCTAGGAATTACCATGGAGAGGGCTGTCTATTTCTGGATGACGGCTTTTTGCTTCAGTGGACAGAATTATTCCTAGAGTGGAGGATGGCAGTTTCTCAGGTACCTAGGTTTGACTAAAAAATAACAAACCAAAAAACAAACTAACCTCTGGAGAATATCCAATTCCTTTTGTTTTAATTATGTGTTCACCAAGAAGTTTTCTGGTCTATAACTGTTCTCTTCAGTAGGATAACCTGTCAGCCAGGAGAGCCTTATGCAGACGATGACAGCCTTATTTTGCTTAATATATTACTCATTATAAATGAGCACCTTGAGGTCTTCTCAAAATCAATCTCTGTGGTTTCAGCAGCATGGATTCACTCCCCAGACTCATCGCCCCATGGTAAGACTGAAAATGGGAGAGAAGTGTGAAGTGGTGAAACTACAGAGCAGACTGGCCAGGTATCCTTCAAGTGATGTTCTATGAGGTCGGATCTGAAGTAGCTGCTGACTGTATTAAATTACAGTAATAATAATCCCTTACATTTGTTTGGTGCTCTCAACTTTTCAAAGCACTTTCATATATATTACCTAATTTTCTCATTTTACCTATTATGTCTTCTTTAGCTCTTACTGCTTGTAAAAACACATTTGTAGAGCAGGCAATGACACCACAAGAAACTGCAATATTATCAATACATTGAAAAAAATCTGTCTGTGAGGAGGCCTTGCAAAATAAATCAAATTAAAGAAATAAATGTAGTCAGAGTCTAGGCTGCAGTACAGTGACTTGAGAATTTGGAGAAAGGATCAGAATGACTCAGAGTGAAATAACACAAAGACATGGCTATAGATGTGTGGCTGATGATTTGGGAAATATCCAAGTGTAATCAAGATGATCAGAACATATCTGCAGGACCAGAATGTACTTGAAGAAAGCTGCAATCTAGTCAGCCTTACTGTAAACTCTGAAGAATAATGTGTTACGGAAAGGTGATACAGCAGCTGTTTGAAAAAGAGGGGTTAGATAGTAAAGATGTGTTGCTGTTCATCTGGCTTCGCTCCTTATTATATAGAGGAACAGAGGTGGGCAGTGTGTGCATTTGTGCAGTGGCCGGAGAGCAATGGAGCTGGGTAGACCAAGCACATGACAGACGCACATATGGTGGTCCTTAAGGATGTAGTCTCAATTATGAAACAGTCTTCTTTATGTACAGTTTTCACCACTCCCCTTCCTTCACTCTGATTTCAGGCTTACGAAGTAACCTGACTTGCTAATTCAGTTTCCTAGGTCCCCTGATCCTGGAAAAGAAATGCCCTTAGAGTAGTTGAGACTGTTTTGTTTACCTAACAGCTATATCTTCCACTGTAAATGAGTATAATTGAAATACAGTTTATATGACTCTTCCCAATCTTTTTGTTTTGAAAATGTTCAAATCTATAGAAAGGTAGCAAAAATAGTACATTTCTACTTCCTCTTGAAGTAAATTTACCAATTTGCTGATGGATGTCCAACTGCTCCAGCACTACTTATTGGAAAGGCTGTCTTCCTCCATTGAATTCTTTTGGGCCTCATTCAAAAAATAGGTTAGCTGTATTTGTGTGGGTCTATTTCTGGGCTCTCTCTGTTCTTTTACTGTGTCTCTTCCTTTGCCACTACCACACAGTCTTGATTACTGTGCTGTATATCAAGTCTTAAAGATGGTAAAGTGACCCCGCCTGCTTTGTACTTTGTTTCTCACAAAATTGTTTTAGCGATTCTGGTTCCTTTGTTTTTCCATATACATTTTTATAATAATCTTGTCTATATCTTTAAGAAATCATGCTGGAATTTTGACATAGTTATATTAAACCTGTACATAAATTTGGAGATAATTGGTATCTTTACTATGTTGACTGTATGTTTCTGTGTGTATTTAGATCTTTAATTTCTTTTGTCAGTGTTTTTAAATTTCAGCTTATGTTACATATGCATATAGGTACAAGTTATTTAGATTTGCAAATAAATACAGGTTTGTCAGATTTAGTAATTTTTTCTGATTATAAATGACATTGTATTTTTAATTTTGGTTTCCACATGCATGTGGATAGAAATATAATTGATTTTTGTTATGTCAATCTTGGATTCTGAGACCTTTTTAATCTCATTTATTAGTTTTAGGAAGCTATCATAGATTCTTGGGATTTTCTATGTAGACAAACATTTGTACATAGGAAGTTTTACCTCTTTCTTTGAGATCATCTTGAATTGCTGCCTGCTATATTTCAGCTATGAAATTTGTAGAACAGAGATACTGGTCTACAGCTTTCTGTTTTTGTACTGTTTTTGGTATCAGAAACTGGCTAAATTAAATGAGCTGGGGAATATTTCAGTCTTTTCTGTTTTCGGGAATGATTGTCTAGATTTGGTGTGAATTATTCTCTAGATGTTTGGTAGAATTCTCCAGGGAAAACATCTGGGTCTGGCGAGCTCTTTTGGGGGAATTTTTAACTTACAAATTTGATTTCATTAATAATTACAGGCTATTCAAATAATTTCATGTTTGATGAGTTGCCAGTTTGTGGATTTTGAGGAAGCGGTACATTTCTATTTAAGTTGTCAAGTTTATGGATGTGGAGTTCTTTATTGTATTGTTATTATCCTTGTGGTGTCTACAAGGCTGATGGTGATATCCCATTTCATTCCTGATATTAGTAATTTGTCTTCTCTGCTATTTTTATTTGACAGTCTTGCTAGTCTTGCTAGAGATTTGTCAATTTTATTGTTGTTTTCAGAGAACTACCTTTTTATTTCATTGAGTTTATTATTAATCTGTTTTCAATTTCTTTTATTTCTGCTCTTTATTATTTCTTCCTTCTACTTGCTTTGGGTTTATTTTGTTTTTTTCTAGTTTGTTAAACTGGCAGCTTAAATTATTGATTTGAGACTATCCTCTTTTTAAAATTAAAGATCAAATATTATAAATTCCCCTCAGCACTGTTTTAGCTGTGTCCCACAAATTTTGATGTGCTGTATTTTCATTTAAATTAAGTTTATGTAATCTTAAAAATTTCCTTGAGATTTCTTTTTAGACACACGGATTATTTATTTATCTATATTTTTAAAGAGAGAAAGGAAGGCAGAGGAGGAAGAAGTGTTTTTAAAGAAGAAAGGAAGAGAAGGAAGAAACACTTTATTTGTTCATTTTGGTTGTTCCCCACTGCCTCACCCTGGGTCCAGGGTCACAAACCTGGGTCCTTGGGCTAAATACCTGGTCCACACCCCAGCTATAGGCTTAGAAACTGAGTCATCAGGGTATGCTGACACATGAGTTATTTAGAATTGTGTTCTTTAGTTTCTAAGTATTTTAAGTTATTATTTCTCTATTATGGACTTCCTGTTTGGTCCCATTTGGGCCAGATAATATATCTTGCATTATTTAATTATTTTACATTTGTTGACGTTCCTTTTATGATAAAAAAATATGGCCTATATTTCTTATCGATCTGTCCGTCCGTCCGTCCGTCCGTCCGTCCATCCATCCATCCATCCATCCATCCATCTATCTATCTATCTATCTATCTATCTATCTTAAAGGAAAGGTAAAAACAGGAATGAAGGTGAGTAGGCAGGCAGGAAGGAAGAGAGAAGAGGAAGAAGCATTTTATTTAATTTCATCTAATTGTTCATCTTGGTTGTTCCTCCTGGCCCTGGGTCATGAACCCAGGTTCCTGAGATGTATGTGGACTGTGCGAGCTGGAGGTGGCAGACTTATCTGCTAGGCCACCAGGGTGTGTTTATTATTATTCTTTGTTATTAACTGCTGATGTATTAAAAACACCTCTGATTTTGTGTGTAGTTACTGTAACATGCAACACTGCTGTATTTATTAGCTCTAGTATCTGTCATGTGGACTTCTTGGGAATATATATATATATATATATATATATATATAGTCATGTCATCTGTGAATAGGGAGAGTTTTACAACTTCCATTCCAATTTGGATTCCTTTTCTTTCTTTTTTCTAGTCTAATTGCTGTTAGCTAGAAATTCTTGTACAATGTAGTAGGGTAGTATTGAAGGCAGGCATCCTTGTCTTGTTGAATTTATGAAGAAAACTTTCAGTCTTTCATCATTAACTACGTTAGCTGTTGGCTTTTCATAAATGAGCTTTATCATGTTCTAGATGTTTCCCTCTATTAGTAGCTTTCTAAATACTTTTATAATAAAGGGGTATTATATTTTATCAAATACCTTTTGTGCATCAATTGAGATAATCATGTAGTTTTTACCTCTGTTATATTATATTGATTGATTTTCTTTAAAGTTTTTGAAGTTTAACTCAATACATTTTTAAATAAAAAATGTCATAGTTGGCAAGCCCGGGTGCCTAGTGGATAAAGCCCCTGAACGTAGTTCACATACATTCCAAGGACCTACTTCTGAAACCTGGGTTTGAGACCCTGGGCCAGGGGGAACAGCCAAGATGAATAACTAAATTTAAATGAATTTTTTCTTTCTCCTTTCTCTACCTGTTTGCCTGACTGTTTGCCTTTATTCCTGCCTGCACTTTTCCCTTAAAAAGTAACAGTTATGAGAATTATATATATATATATATATATATATGTACACACACACACACACACACACATACACATACATATATATTCTTATGCTGAATCATCCTTGGATTTTTGGGATTAAATACAACTTGGTTATGGTATATACAGTCATGCATTGCTTATCAATGGGGATATGTTCTGAGAAATGCATTATTAGGCAAATACTATACAGTGTAATTACACAAACTCTGATGATATAGCCTACCATACATCTAGGATATACAGTATGCTGGTATCACTGTCATATAAGCAGTCTGTCATTAACCAAAACACGGTTATGTGATGAATGACTATAGTCATTTGAATAAGTCATTGGATTTGGTTTGCTAGTACTTTGTGGAAGGACTTTTGTATCTATAATCATGAGATATATTGGTCTATATTTTCATTTCTTGTGGTGTCTTTATCTGACTTTAGTATCAAGGTAATGCTGGCCTCCTAAAATGAGTTGAGAACTGTTCTATCTAGTTCAATTATTTGTAATAGTTTGAGAAGGATTGGTATATTAATTCTTCAGCTTCATATAATTTACCAGTAAAGCTACTGGGCTCCAGATTTTTCTTTGTGAGAAGATTTTTCACTACTAATTCAGTTTCTTTATTTTTTTTTATAGATCTCTTGAAATGTTATGTTTCTTCGTGAGTTAGTTATGGTAATTTGCTTTTAGGAATCTGTTCATGTCATCTAGGCTAATTTGTTAGCATACAATTCTTAATTGTGTTCTCTTATAATTCTTTTAATCTCTGTAAGGTTGATAGTAATGTCCCCATTTTCATTTCTGACTTTTACTTATTTGTGTCTTCTCTCTTTTTTTTTAATCAATCTAGCCAAAAGTTTGTCGATTTTGTTGGTGTTTTCAAAGAACTGACTTTTGGTTTTAATTCTCTGTACTGTTTTTCTATTTCACTTATTAATATTCTAATATTGATTATTTCCTTCATTCTGCTAGTTTTGAACTTTCTCTTCTAGTTCTTCAAGGAGCAAAGGTAAGTTATTGAGATATTTCTTCTTTTTAATGTAGGCATTAACATAAATTTTCCTCTAATCACAGCTCTTGCTGCATGTCATTGGTTTTGGTATGTTGTGGTTTTGTTTTCATTCACTGCAAGGTATTTTCCAATTTCCCTTGTATTTTCTCCTTTTACACATTGGTTGTCTTGAGAGAATGTGGATTAATTTTTATATGTTTGTTCATGCCTCCCTCTGCTGTTGGCCTTTAGCTTCATTCCATTGTGGCTGGAGAAAACATTTTGTACAATTTCAGTATTTGTAAATTTATTAAAATTTGTCCTGTGGTCTATATCCCGGGGAATAGTTCATATGCTCTTGAGAAGAATGTACATTTTGCTATTGTTGGGTGGAATGTTCTCTATATATTTTTTGGGTTTAATCGGTTTATAATGCTGTTCAAGTCCTCTAGTTCCTTATTGTTCTTATGTTTAGATGTTCTACCCATTATTGAAAATGGTATATTGAAATCTCCAACTATTATAGAACTACTCATTTATCTTTTTCAATTCTTTAAATGTTTGCTTTATATATTTTGGTGCACATAGGTTTATAATTGCTAGATCTTGATGAATTGGTCTTTTTACCACTATATAATGTCATCCTTTGCTTCTTGTAATAGGTTTTGACTTAAAAAGTCTATTTTGTTTTACATTAGTATACCAACTTCAGCTTTTTTAAACTACTGTTTGCATGGTATATGTTCCCTCCATCTTTCCACATTCAACCTACTTGTGTTTTTGGATCTTAAGTGAGTTTCTCATGGAGAGAATATAATTGGATCATAGTTTCTGTTTAAAATTCACTCTGCTAATCTCTGCTTTTTGAGTCAAGGTTTTAATCCACTTACATTTAATGTATTTACTGATAAGAAAGCATTTGTGCCATTTTGTTTTCTCTTTATCTTATACCTATTTTGTTTCTAATTTCCTGCATTATTGTTTTCTTTTGTATTTAGAAGATTATTTGTAATGAACTGTTTTGATATTCTTCTCATTTCCTTTTGTATTTTTTAACACGTATATTTTTAATTTATTATGGGGGTTAACACATATCATCCTAAGTTTATTACCAT
This sequence comes from Solenodon paradoxus, assembly GCA_004363575.1. NCBI lineage: Eukaryota > Metazoa > Chordata > Mammalia > Eulipotyphla > Solenodontidae > Solenodon > Solenodon paradoxus. The sequence goes on along the minus strand of RJWH01005605.1, from coordinate 1,808 downwards.
TTAGTTTGAATTAATACTAATTTAATTCAATAGCATGTAAAAGCTCTATTATTCAATTCCATCATCTTCCGTATGTTATCACAAATTATAGCTTTATACTGGTGAGCCCAATACTACAGATTTAGATATTTTTCTATACTAATAATTTAAGTCATGTACAACATAAAGAGTGGAGTTATAAACTAAATAGCAATAATAATCTTTGTATTTTTCCATGTGTTCCTTTTACTAGAGATCTTTATTTTTTTCATACAGTTTTGAATTATTCTCTAGTGTTCCTTCATTTCACCGTGAAGCATTTCTTCTAGGGAAAGTTGAATGGTAATAAACTCCTCAGATTTTGTATCTGGTAATGTCTAAATTTCTCCCTCAATTTTAAGGAGAGTTTTGCTGAATACAGAATTTTTGGTTGACAGTTTTCCCCCTCTTTTACAGATTTAAGCATATCATATAATTCCCTTTTGGTCTTCATTGTCTCTGATGAGAAATCAGCTTTTAATCTCAGGATTAAAAGAATCCTTTGTATATGACCAGTTGCTGCTCTCTTGCTTGCTGTTCTTGTCTTTGAACAATTTGATTATAATGTGTCTTGGGGTGCATCTCTTTGCATTATGCTACTTGGAGTTAAGTGAGCTTCCTGTATATATAGACAGTACCTTTAATAAAATTTGTAAAATTTTGGACCATTATTTCCATGTACATTATTTCTCTTTTCTCCTTCTGGGACACACATAATGTTGGTTTTCTTGATGGTGCCCACAGATAACTTAGTCTCTGTTTACTTTTCTTTATTCTATTTGGTTTTAACCCCTGATAGTCAAAGAAATCTTTGTTAAAACATTAGCAATTCTCCAGAAGCTTCAAGGACAAGATAGAATGAGTGAACTTAAAGACAGAACAACTGAAATTGTTCAGTCCAAAGGACAGAATTCAAAGGTGAAAATAATTTACCCTTTAGAATATTAAAGGCATTGGCCCAATGCCTTCAAGCTTTCAGTATTGTTGATGAGAAGTTCGATGCCATTCTGATTTCTGAACCTATTACTGTGACCTGAAATTTTTCTCCCTAGAAGCTTTTAGTTTTTTGGATAGTCTCTTTTCTACTTTGTTCTAAAGCTTTATGAAATATTTTAAGACCTTTATTCCTTTATGATGCTGGGCAGCCAGTGGGTCAGTCTGGAAAGTTGTGTGTTTAGGTTGTTTGGAGATTGTTTTTTATTTCTTTGATAGCTTTTTTCCCATTAATTCTTTTTATATCAGGAATTATTCTTATTGGTTGTTGGACCTCACGGGCTGATTCTCTAATTTTCTCTTTTATTTTTAAAGGAAAGGTACAGGCAGGAATGAAGGCAGAGGCAAGTAGGCAGGAAGAGAGAGGAGGAAGATGCACTTTATTTATTCTTTAATTTAGTTGTTCATTTTGGTTGTTCTCCCTGGCCCCATGATGTGAAATGGAATCCGTGGAATGTCTGTGGACTGCACTGGCTGAAGGTGGCTGACTAAAACACTACTCCACCAGGGAACTCCCTAATTCTCTAATTTTCTTATTTTTCTCTTTACTATTTCCCATCTTCCTAACTCTTAATTTCATTTTCTTAAGAGTTTTCTTCAACTATATCTTCTAATCCCTTATTGGAATTTTTTACCATTTAATACTTTTTAAGTGTATGGTTCAGTGGCATTATGCACATTCACAATATTGTGCAACCATCACAGCTATGCATTTTCAGAAAGTTTTTAACATCTTAAACAGAAACTAAATAATCCATTGAAATACCCCATTCACCTTCCTTCTAGCTTCTGGTCAC
>RJWH01005604.1:0-72524 GCA_004363575.1 Solenodon paradoxus | reverse complement strand
AGGCGGGCCCTAGGAGGAGTTGCAAGCAAGGAGCCATTGAGTTGGCAGTAAGGTCTTATTCAGTCGATCTCGTTCTCTCTTTCCCTTCTCTCACTCCTATCTCTGTCTCTCTCTCTCTCCCCTCATCTCTGCCATGGATGCAAATCCTTCCTGGAGCACTGGTCTCCATACTCAAGATGCAAATGTGATGGTAACCTGTGGGCAATGCTCCTGCAAAGGGTCCAACCTATGGACCCACACAAGTGCTCACCAGTGTTGAAGGCCATGAAGCTGAACTTGGAGAGAGAAGAGGTCTGGTGGGGCCCGGATCGGAAGTTCCCCTGGGTGGCTGGGTCCTGCCGAAGTTGCCAGGACCACCTTGTGCTGGTCAGTAGTTATCATCTCATCTGTTGAAGACCCCTGGCTCAGAGCTTCTATTTACTGCAGTTGTGATTCTTAGGAACTGACAGGAGACATGAATACCTGGAATTACTGTGCTCGTGGCAGGCCAGCTGCCCACAGCCCTGTTCACCAACTACCACCTCAGGTGTGAGCCAGAAACACGCTTCCAATTTGACAGGCCGCTCCCACCTCCCACTTAATTATATTGTCACAGAACCTTTCAGGGATTCCAAAAGGAGAGACTCTTTGGGGACATGTAATTCTCTTCTCACCCATCCCCTGGCTCCAGTTAGCCCTCCCCTCATCACGCTGGTTTTCCCCTCTAAAAGCTCCAGAGAAAGTGCAGCAGATGGCAGGTGCCTATTTGGTGCGGAATGAAAGTCTCCAGGGAGGAGGAGACTCCTTCAGCACTTCTCCTTCGCAGCTTTCTCTCCAGGCACTCAAGCTTCAAGCCTTCATCTCCTGGGGCAGGTGACGTTGAGGGTGGAGAAGCCAGTCCCTGGAAGTCTAGAGTGAACCAGAGAGGCTGTGCAGGTTCAGAGGGCAGAGGGCATGCAACGCTGGCAGAGGGAGGTCCAAGCCTTTCCTACCCGTGGGCTCACTGCTCCTACCAGTGAATAATCAGAACTAAACTCCCATGCATGCATGAACAGCCCAGAGTCTAGAAGGCGCCCCCAGTTTTCATCTAGTTGTCTTGTCTAGTAGTAATAGCTTGTACTCTCACTTTTCCTTTATCTCAAGCTCGTGAGACAAGGGAAGGCTCCGTGCACACTGACTCCACTCCCACGCTGACGGGAGCTGCCTTCATTAATGTCAGGATCAGATTCCAGGGCGCTTTCTGAGTCTTTACAGACAGCTCTGTTTTTCCCCCTGTTAACAGCTTCCAATTCCTCTCCTCCAGTCCATCCTGACTTCCTCCCATTCCAGCACCCCCTATTGCCGCTGTAGCCCCACCTCCTTCCATGCACCCCATCATATTCCAAGTGAGTAACGTGGTCACCCCAAATTAACACATCTCCAGTGGTGTCATTCCAGGCATCAGAGGCAGACAGTACTTGGAGCCATAATACAAAGTAGTGCTCTCAGATCTTCCCATCAGGGCAGCCACCAGCAACTTCCCTTTGGCTCATCACACTGAGACAGCACCCAGCAGTGAGTCTCTCCCACTTCCATTTCTTTGGTACCAAGGTGATCTCAGAGACCTTAATGCCCTGTCTAGAACTTTTCATTCCCCCATGTTCTAAGCAGTAAATGAAACAGGGTTCGGAGCCCGCCTGTTCTCCCCCACAACCTCTTCAAGTGGAAAGCTTGAATCTGGAACTCCTCTCAGACCTGGGTCTTTGCATTCGCTCACTTGGAGGAAGAGGCTGGAAGGGAAGGCAGTTTCCTCTGTAGGGTGTGGAGAGCTGAGCGTACACCAGACGACTGTCGTTTATTTGAAATTGTTCCTTGGTATAAGACCCCGTACTCCATCATAGCTCTGCAGATGTCAGTGGGAGAACGTGAGTTCCGTATTTATAAAGCCAGAAAAATGGGGGCTTGTTCCCCACCTCCCAGGTGTGTATTTATGCACTGATGAATGACCCCAGGGTGGATTTCTTACAGAAAAAGTCCGTGCCAAAGGCAGGAACCTTGCATCTGGAAACACAGTCCAGCAATTAGGCCTCTGAGCCTGGAGGCCAGCGCTCAGGCTCCACACTTCCTGGCTGTGACTACATCCTTCAAGCCCGGGTGCGCCCCGGAGTTTGGGAATGTGGATCCTCAGTTTCCAGGTACTGTCTCTTGAAGTCACTTTTCGCTCTGTTTTGTTTTTAGTCCTGAAATAGAGCTGGAAAAGTCTCGGAAGCCAGTACCATCCAGTGTCCTGGAGTACTGACTGCTCACCCAGTCTTGACCCCTGAGAGTCATAAGGACTAGGAGTTCATGTCCAAAAGACCCTTTTAACAGTGAATGGGGAGCCCCACAGGAGAAGGTGTCCTGATTGGAGGGGCTTTCTCGGAACCTGGACCCTCCCCTGCAGCACCATGAAGATCAGACTGGCCTGTGCCAGGATTTAACCCCTGAGCCCCACTCCTGTCGCTTCCCTTCCTCCCCTCCCAGACAGCCTCTCCTTTCTCACCCACTAAACAAGGACGCCCTTTGTTTCCAGCAGGAGGATGAATAGCGATCACACTTCCCAAGTACCATTTGCAAAAAGAGGCAGTGGTGAAGAAAATCAAAGCAGCTAAGCCCCAAATGTTGTGTCCTACTTGGGCCCCTGCAGGCCTTTCCTGAAGAGGACGTGCCCAGGTGAGGTCTGAGCAGCGGCAGTTCTGACTGAGCCGTGCCCTGTGTTTTAGGCACTGGGGAAACAGTCCTGTTCCTGCAAGAGTTAAAAATGAGCTCTCTGGGTCAAGAGCCGCCAGCTACAGGCACGTTCAGTTTCAGTCGGGAAGAAAGACAAGTGTTTGGTTAGTAACTGGATATGGCTGGAGCTGGGTTTTGGCCTCCGGTTCCTCTGCAGGTTGAGCACTGGGGATGGCCCAGCTCGGGAGGCTCTGTAGAGGTAGAACCCAGGCAGGCGGTCCTGGCAGGCAGGGCCTGGAGGTGCTGCCCGCCACCCCGCCCCCCTCCCACAGAAGGACACTCAGGCTGGGGATGTGACCAGCTTGTCTTCCTTGGTGGCACAGCAAGGACACGACAGTCTCCCAGCTCCACTGTCCTTTCTGGGAAGCAGTAGACTGGACTAGAAGGTAGATTCAGGCAGACGCGGTTTCGGGGCTATTTCGGCCTCTCTGTGACCGGATCACCCTGGTTCACCTTTCTTCTCCCTCCAGATCCCTCTGCTGTGACAAGGGATTCAAAACTAGTTCTTCGGCCAGCATTTTTCTGTTAAATGAGACAGTATTTATAAAGACCCGAGGCTTTGTGCTCAAGAATTGGTCCTTCTTAGGCTAACAGGAATTCTTCCAGGCTTTGGATCCGTCCAGGCAGATGGAATCACCTCTTTTGTCCCATATCAAGATGTAAATAAGCACGTCTAAGAACAGAGTATCCCCCTGCAGTGCTGCACATGCTCAGCACGGCCCCTCTGTCAGGGACCCGGCTCAAAGGGAAAGGCGACTAGGATGGAGAGAATCAAAGAGCCTTTTCTAAGCTAAGGGGAACTCACCCTAGAGAAGCCCCAAGTTAACGATGCCCAAAGCAAGCCTGTGAAGTTAGAGAGGTCTGGAGAGTAGAAGGCCGGGAGGAAATAATGCTTTTCTTGTCTGGGCTGCAGTGGCAGGAGGAGAGCAACAGCTGGCGGGCATATGCAGCCTGTTAGGGGCATGCTTCCATCAGACAGAAGGAAATCCTGCCGGGCCGGTGCTGGCAGGACTGGAGCAGCCACTGGGGAGCAGGCGGGTTGGGGGTCTTGGGATCAGAGCCCTGGCTTCCAAGGCCCTGGTCCTGTGTCCCCACCACCGCCCGGCTGCCTGAGAGGGGCCTCCCTCCTCCACCGCTGCCCCCTAAGGCCCTTCCCCTTCCCCGGAGGTGTCGGATCCAGCGATGCTATCGACAGAAACTCTGAGGAAGCCTGGGGTTTATTTTGTATCCACTTCAAAACGCCTGTGAATCCCCCCTTCTCCTCTGGCTGTGCCCGGATGGGTGACTTTGGCCAGCTCTACAGCCTGGAATCCTCCTCCCAGCCAGGCAGCCTTCTCCTTCCCCTCCAATTTTCCCTTCCTAGGCCAAGGGATCAAACTCCTGAGCAAGGGGCTGGGGCTGCCTGCAGTTCAGTCCCGTTTGGACCTCCAGTCTCTGAGACTTTGGACCATGGGACAAGATGCCCAGCGTCTGCTAATTAATCAGAAAGCCAGCTCCCCGTTGGGCCATAGCTTTTTACAAACCTGAATTAAACGAAGTGTTTATGTGACAGATATGTGGGAGGGATTTCAGATATAATCACCATCAATCTGGCTGCAGCCAAAATAAATTCTGTGAAAAGTAAAACAAACTATTGCACAGACAAAGTAGGCCTTAGGGGTCTCCAGCAATAATCTGTGTTTTCTTATTTAGCTGCGTCTAATATTTCTGCTCTTTTCAGTGGAGATAGGATCACTGCACACAGGGCACTCTTGCTGCAGCTGACAGGGGTGGACATGCTCCCTCCCCTGAGAGGAGGGAGAGGGGAAGGGATGTTGCATATTTACATTTAAATTCTTAGTTCAAATAAACCAGCTCTGGCTGAGCACAGGCATGGGAGGTGGAGGGGGGTTACTAGAAGGTGGGGGGCTCTCTGCAGCCTCCTTTCCTCCAACCTGCCTGGGTTAGGACCCTGGTCAGGTTAGAAAGGAGAAAATCAGAGACAGTCTTCCAGAGAGGGCCTGGGTTTAGGGTTCCTCAGAGTGTGTGTAGGTGAGCAGGCCTGTTCCTGCTGTGAGGAAAGAGTGAAGTCACTGCAGCTTTGACTTAGCAACAGCTCTCCCAGTGTCAGGTGAGAGGGACTAGCATCTTGACTCTGAAATCCTGTGCAGTCCCTCTCCACAATGCCTTGCTAAGTAAAAAGGAACTAGGTTTAATCATTCTGTGCTGGGAAGCAGACTTTGACACTGGGGTCAGGCCTGCCCAGTGGCCAGCAGGGGCTACTCCATACCCATTCCCTTTCTCTTTGGCTCAGCTTGTCCCCAGGCCCCATATGGGACCTGGGGGGAGGAGGGGATGCTGAAGGCCTCTAGACTAGAGGCTTCCCATCCTGCACACAGCACTGGCCTCTCTACTGAGCTCTATTCCTCTCCTTCAAGGATCCCGCCCAGGGCACCAGCCTTGGACCCCAACTGCACCTGTCAGCAAAGACACCAGATTTGTTCCCTACAGATCTGCGTTCTTAAAGCCAGCTCTCCAGCTCCCCTGTACCTGAGCTTGCCATGCTTGCTAAGAAAACTCCCTCCTTCCCCAGCACCTGCTCCACTGTTTTCCTGGGTCTGGGTCCAGAAGAAGCCATGGTGTTAAACTCAAATTCCGCCCATCTGCTTAGAATCCTTGTCCTGACTCCATGTGGCTTCCTCAGAGCATGTGATGCCATCTTCTGTCCCTTCCTCAGTATCTGGAGTTGTTATCTGTGACACTCTTGGTTCTGTTCCTTACCAAGATGTGACAGCCCCTCTGAAGATTGCCATGAGAGATGTGTTGCCCTGCTTTGTTTTTTCCCCCCACCTGCCCCTCTATCCCTCTTTGCAAGAACCCTGTCTGGAATTAAAAGGGGCGGGCCCTGTGGGAGAGATGACTACCGTGAGTGACTTAAGCCACAACCACTCCTTTTCCTCTCAGCAAAAGTAACAGGACAGGTTCCCTGCTCCCTGACAACCCTTGGCACCAGAAAGAGTGGATTGCATCACAGTTAAGTTTACATACATTTTGGAAGACCAGAAAGAAAACCTCTCTATAAAACCAAAATGTGCAGTAATTTTGAAAGCTTGTTCATTCATTCAGTAATGTTTATTGAGAGTCTACTGTGTGCCAGACACTATTCTAGGTTCTAGTGTTACCTCAGTGAATTAAAAATCCCTGTCTGCCTGTAGCTTACATTCTATTATGTGTAGAGAGATGATAAATGGCAATCATAAAAAAATAAGAAACATTAAGTGTGCACTGGTGGAATAGGGATCACATCTGCTGCCTCCGGCTGAGCAAAGTCCACAGACATCCCAAGGACCTGGGGTTGGGGAGAATACCAGGATAAACAACTAAATAAAAATACAAAATAAAATGCTGTTTTCTTCCCCCTGCCTGCCTATTCACCTTCCTTCCTGCTCGCACCTTTCCTTAAAAGAAAAAAATGTAGATAGTGGGATAAAGGCAAAAATTGCCAGTGAGTAAAACAGATTAAGGTAAGAGCGACTGGAAGTCTGGGAAGAGGAGATGGGCTGTATGTTTGAACATAGATCTGAGGGAAGCAAGGAAGTTGGCCACGAGGAAGTTTGGGTGTTCTAAGCAGAGGGAACAGTCGGTGTCAAGGCCCTGGGGTAGAACTACGTCTGGCATGTGTGAAGAGTGGCAAGACAGAGCAGCCAGATGAAGTGTGAGCAGTGGGGAAGCAGAAGGAGGTGAGGTCAGAGAGGTAACAGGAACCAGATCATGTAGGGTCTTACGCAAGTCCTCATGCAAGGACTTGGAGTTTTGCTTTGTTTTTTGTTTCGTTTTTTGTCCTCTGAGGTATATTCATAAAGGCCAGTCTCTTATTAGTTAAACTGAATTCAAAAAATTAAAATATGAAAGTGTATGCCAAGCCCTGAGGACACATTGAGGAGGGAGGCATTTATTGTCTACAAGAAGTTCATTTGAATCCCAGAGGTTTGGATAGCGTGATGCAGCAGAAGGAGCCTGGACTAGGGATTGGAGACCTGGCATCTAGTCCTGCTTTCCATTTAATCTGGGCCATTCACTAACCGTCGGTGTCCTGTGTCTGGAGATAATTACCTGTGTCCTGGCCACCTCCTAGGTGCTATAGTGATCAAATGAATTATAAAATGGAAAGACTGAAAATTGAAGAACCCTACATAAACAGAGAAGGGGATTAGGGGATCTAGTTAACATGGTCTCATGGCTAATGTCCCTTTCCTTGTGCCCAGTAGACTCAGTCCGTGTTATAATCTTTGCAGTGACCGCTGCTCACCCTGTGACCACATTGGCACTCAGTTCTCCTGGTGAAAACCAACAACTGCCATTCATTCAAGTTGATGCAAATCTCCAGCATGAAAAATACATCCAGGAGTGTCTGCTTTGCAAAGGAAATTCACCCATTCCTTTTCTATTTCATGCTTCCCCGATCAGATAAAGCTGTATTTGGTGTTAACTTTTAAGTCAAGTATGCAAGACCCCAACCAACAATAACAAAAACAGGCCCACAAGTTGCCTAGCATGGTGAGCTTTTAAAATGCATTCAGACAGTGTGAGGACATTAATAGGGAAACACGTATCTCATTTCAGGCTACAAAGCAGATCCCACACTGGGACATGGAAATGCTGGGCCCTTCAAGGTTAGTGTCAGCTGAAGAGGGGAACTTGGCTGGAATACAGACATGCCTGAGGCTGTGTCCCAGACGCTGAGCTCCCAGCTCTAATGGCAGTCTGTCAACTCAGCTCTGTTTTGAGTGGAACCGGACACTGAGTGATGGCCAAAAGCAGCAGTTGACTAAAATAATGAAGCTACATGTAGACAGTGATGGAGGCAGAGAAGGACAGAGCCAGATGAGCTCCTTGCAAATCAGTGTGAACACTCTTGCTTTACTTTGTAGGTGAGGACACCAAGACCTGCAGGTCATATTGTGACCACGATACTGAGACTCTCGTGTCATTTTCACTGCGGATGCATTTGCTTCCTCTGGAGTCTCAGCATTTGAGGTGTCCTCAGCTCCCATTTTTGTGTTGCAATGGCCCTCTGGACCCAGGATGAGCAGCATGGACTTTTGGAGATTTTAGGGTCCAGTGATGGGGATGGACTCTGTTGGTCACTGCAGAAAGAGCATTGGACAAGGAATCCAAAGACCTGGTCTGAGGACTGGCTCTGGACTTATTTACTGAGTGACACTCATCTCACTGTTTTCTCAACTACAAAATATGAAGTATAGTTAAGAAAATATGTTTCAGAGCTTTCTTAAAAACTGGAACTGTGAGATTTTTATGACCATTGTCATCTTTCTTTCTGAGATTCCAACATGTCACTTGTCAAGGCTTATTTTTTAATTAGGGCTGAGATCTCTGAACAGAGAAAATGGGGGAGCTGGTTGTCCTCAAATGGACCTGTGGCCTCTCGTCACAGTACACAGGGTTCGTCACCATCCATGTCCACACCCCAAACTCTCTGTCACACCCTCAGCTTACAGCGATGAATCCTTCTTATCAGTTGAGATGGTTCTCAAGTTTGCAAATTTTTCGTCTTCACCTGGAGAAGCTTCTTTAAAACAGTAGCATCACTTCTTCCAAAGGGTTGTTCCCAACTCCCTCAGACAAATGAGTTGCTATCATCTCTGTGCGGGGGTGAAGAGAATGAACTCTAAAGGCAGACCACGTGCGTGGGTTTAAATAAATGCCAGCTCTGCCATCTACCAGGGATCTTCCTTTGGCTTGTTGTTTAATTCCTTAATTATAAAATGGGGAAAATAAAAGAATCTGTATCACCATTTAATATGAGGATTAAGTGAGTTAGTAGAAATTAAAGCATTTAGAACAATGCTTGGTTCATGGGAAGTGCTACATAATTATTTTGTTATTATTAGAGTACTTAATATATTGTGTGTAATATAATGGATTCAACATCTGCTTCCCCTACTCAGACTTTTGGAACCAGAATGGAGTCCTATTTTTCCTGTTTTCTCAATGCGTAATACCATGTCAGGAGCATATTAAGTGCTTAATAAGCGTTTGTTGGATAAATGATAGGGCACAGCCTATGTGGTTCTATCTATGACATCATTCTTGTATTTTTCTAGTAAACTTCATAGGACAGTCTGCCAACTATACCTCTGTGGCTTTCATATGAATTGTCTTGTGGTTGTAAAAATACCCTAAGTCTCCTTTGTGTTTAAATAACAAAAGAAAGCTGTCTTGGAATTCTAACCAGTAGAACTACAATGTGAAAACAAGTAAAACTCAATTGGTAATAAATCTTTCTGCTTGGGGTCATGGTCCCAGTCATACTGTTCTTAACATGATTTTAAGAACAGAGTCTGGTGCTGCATTCTACTTGAAGAGTAATTAAAATAAAAGAATATTCTCCCTAAGTCTTGGTCATCATATTGTGTGATGAGGTACTTAGCCAACAAGTGAACATAACTTCCACAAGAATACAGAAAAACTAAAAATATGTAGCCTGAGGGCGAGGTCTGAATGGGGTTAGAGCTATAATTTTCTGAAAGAAAGAAATTTTAAGCTACTGGTTTCAATTTCTGCTCTTAATCTTATTTCTAGGCACAATTATCTTGAAACTAACACCAAGAGTAGAAGGATTTTAGGGTGAGAATGCTCTGGAGGAATGAGCTATCTTCTTATTGTGTGTTTAATTCTCTATTTCCAGTTGTATTCTTATATTCAGCAAAATGCAATCCTTTCAAGGTATAGTAGGATTAAAATTTAACCATACTATCTCTTTCTGGTAGTCACTGGTGAAGATAATAATCTAATAAATTATCATACTTAACAATATTTAGAAATAGGTTAAGAAAATAATACAAATATTTATATATTTATACAAGTAAGATCCATGTGCTTGTGGTTATATTAAGATGTAAATGATTTAAATCCAGGATGGATAATCAAGAATATCAATATACTCTCTTCACCTATTTTATAATATGATTTCAGACCAATAACACACAGCAAAATACACTGGATGGGGTTGAGTAAGAGTAAATTGTTTGCAAAGGTGGTTGCCAATAATTTCTCCCCTCCCTGGATGCATATGCATGCCTCCTATCAAAAGGTGAAATCTAGGGTGCTCCCTGTGGCCTAGTGGTCTAGTACACCTGGGAGTAGTCCCACAGACCTCCCAAGGTCCCAGGTTCAAGGCCCGAGGTCCAGGGAAGCAACCAGTATGAACAACTAAATAAAAAGAAATGAAAGCACTTCCTCCTCCTCTCTCTTCCTGCCTGCTTGCCTGCTTGCCTGCTCACCTTCATTCCTGCCTGCCCCTTTCCTTTAAAAAAAAAAAAAAAAGTGGAATCTATTTCTCTTCCCCTTGAACCTGGAATAACCTTGTAACTTGCTTTGGTTAAGAGAATTCTGCAGAAGCAATTTGTGCCTATTCTGAACCTTGTAAGAAATCCTTAAGAGTCCTGAGAGTTTCTGCTTTCACTAGAATTTTAGAGTCTTGAGCTACCATATAAGGACACGTCACTATCCTGCTGGAGATGGGTACCCAGCCAGCCCCTTTCCATTTGAGTCTTTCTAACCCAGGCACCAGAGATGGGAGTCCAAAGCTTTCGTGGAGCCTCCATACCCAGTCAAGACCCTCCTCTGTAGCACCACTTGGAAAAGCAATATGCTCTCATGAATAGATGGTTATTGTTTTGAGTCACTTAGACTTGGAATGTTTTGTTACCAAGCAATACATACCTGAAACAAGAGATTGTACTGACCTACATCTGAGTCTGAGATCTCTTCTTGTGTGATCACGTCTTTGGATTAGACCAGATTGGGAGAAATCCGGAGTGCTTCTGTCTTCTCATTGCTCGTGGGAGACATTGCTAGTTAATACAACACTCTTTCCCATTCAGCCCAGATACTGCCAAAAACCTCACCACAGGACAACAGCAGCTAAGCCACTGATGTAGGTAGGTCCTGACCTGAAGCAATTGACCAGCCTAGGACAAACCATCGTGCTTCCAAGATTACTATCAATGAAAGGAAAAAGGGATTGTTGTACCCAGCAATCCCTTGTATCTGCTAGAATCATGGTGCTAAAGATGATAGAACTTTAAAGATCACCTCACCTAGCTGTTCTGAACCCTGGCTGCAGATTAAAATGACCTGTACTGCTTTCAGACTGAACCGATGTCTGGTCGTCATCAGCCCCCCACCAACGGTTTAGATTCAACTGGGCATTTAAAGGTATGCATATTCCTTAGTAGTAAATACATGTGGCTTCGCAAATTGGGACCTAAATGGGTAACTCATGGAGCCCTGGCTAAGCCCTGTTGATGAAAAAGTTTGAGGGTTCTCAGGATACTGATGATTCTCAACACGAAAGGGAGGGAAACTGAAGGTTCCAGTGAGAGGAAAGGAGGCAAGAAGCAGCTCCTAGGTCAGAAGACAAAGTCCCTTCCTTTCTGTCAGGAAAAGACGGCAGTTAATCTGTGAGGGCAGGTTTTGATATATGACTCCAGATGTGAGTGGAAAGTATGGTCCGTGTTTTAAAGTTTTTCCTGTGAAGAATTTCTTAAACCTCAGACCTGATTATCAAAAAGAACTGAGTGTAAGTGCGACGCGCACCAGAGATGTGTTTGACACAATAGGGTCAGAAAAGTTCAAGGCGGCTTCTGTCTTGGCAGGTTTGACAGGAATGCTGAAATACAACGAGGGGACTGGAAACCTGAAGACAGTAAAATTTTAAGGCTTCATTTTTTGGTAAAATATGACTTGTCAGGTATATGAGTTGGTAGCTTTGATGCAAATATATAATAAATCTCACCTTTTTCCTGAAATCTGAAGAGATTTTCTCCATATAAATAAAACCATGAGTGCGATAAAATCGCTTTTGATCACTTCACATGAAAGGTGTTAGGAATTTTCAAACTGTTAACGTAATTAAAGTGCTGTGGGATAAAAAAAAAAAAAAACAAAAACAAAAAACTTACTGGAATATCTCTCCTCCTCCCCTTCTTAAAAAGGCATTTCTGGAGAAAAGCACACTCACCCCCTTCAGCATTGTTTTGACCGTAATTTTGTAGTTAGAAGAAAAGTTGTAGTAGGAAAATTTTCTTGTAGTTGAAAATATTACAAACCATGAATGACATTAGAATCTGCAAAAATGAACCAACTATCTCCTCACAGCCTCAGCTGAAATGGGTGTTTTTAAAAGAAGTCATTTTTGTTGGTGAGAGACTAGTCTGGAGAATCTTCTCTCTTTCTTCTGGGTCAACTTCTTGGTTTGTTGGTACAGTCATGGGGAGGAACAATTTTTGTTCTTTCTACTGGACTTTTAAAATCATGTTTTGTATTTGCTATGTGAACTAATCACAGTTTTTTATTCCATAAGCATAAGATAAAAACAGGAGCAGTTTCCTTACTCAGGCCAATACCCCATCTCCTCATGCTTGAGTATCACAATCGCTGCCTCCTGGGTCATCCTGACTCAGTTATTCCAGTTGTCTCAGAAGCTAGCCTCTGCATGTGCCATTGCTCCATGCAAAAATCGTAAGGGATTCTCTTTTACCTGCAGAATAAAGCTCAAAGCCCCTAGCCTGACCTTTAAGTCCTTCTTAATTTAGTCCAACTTTACCTCTGACACTGCACTTGAAACCTTGGAGCCAGCCTTGCTACTTTACTTACTCCTGTTCTCATTTATGGCACTTTGTCTGCCATCCATCCTGGAGTATCTTCTTCCTTCTGGTACAATGTCTGCAAACTCCAACTCACTTCCTCCTCTGGGAACCTTTCCCCAGTTACCGCATCCAGCACCCTTGTGCTTTAGTGGGAATTATTTGATACTTAGCACACCTGAATATGCTTTTGTTTCTGTTTCATGTGTGCATTCTGTGTTAGGCTCTGGACTCCATGTGGGAATGCTGCCATGAATAAGATGACAGGGTCTCTGCACTACATGCTGCCATGAATAAGATGACGGGGTCTCTGTACTACAGAGCTAATAGCCTAGTGAAGAGCAACAACTATTTGATGTGATAAGTGCTTTTTAGGGAATAGTACTAGGATTGTGGGAGAACGTAGGAGAGGAACCGAGAGGCCTGCTAGGAAAATCAATGCCCTAAGTGATATCTAAAGGATGTTCAGGAATTAGCTGGGCAAAGATGTTGGGGAAGACCATTTCAGCAGCGAGTACAACATGTGGAAGTCATGAATACTGGAAAAAGTCAGAGACCAGGATAGCTGGGGCATAGAGGACACTGGAAAAGTGGTGACTATTATTATTAGAAGAAAGCAGAAGCCTATCCTGAGCCTTGTATTCATTTGTTGAAGGATGCTTTGTGAGCACTGTATTCACTGAGATAACTTCTCCAATAAGAAACAAAACCAGCAATAGGGAATTTTCATTTTCTAAACACTATGAAATCCAGAGATAGGTGATTCCAGTATTGATTCATTCAATAGTCCAATCCTGTGAGGGATTGGGTCCTGCCTCCAGGGAGCCCTTGCTTTCCTTTCCTGGTCGCAGGATGGCTTCCACTGCTTACACACCACACCTTCAGATCCTCAGCAGAAAGGTGGCTGGGGTTAAGGTGGTTTCTCCATCCTTTTTTAACCACATGGGAAAAGCCTTCCCAGACTCCTCCCTTCAGTCTTTACTCTAATACATGGACTGTATCACATGCCTACTTGAAAACCTCACTGGTTAAGAAGAACCAGAGCTCTGTGATTAGCTTAAACCACACATGATTCCTCTTTGGAAAATAGAGGCAGATCTGGTCTTCCCTAAAGGCATTGTCACCCACTATTTGAATAATATTAGAATTTTTTATCTTGTTTATTTGCTTTTTAGCAAAGAATAAGTAAGAGATTACTATTTGGAAGACAACTGACAGTGTCTGCCACATAGGATCTCCTGAATATATTGACTCAAACTCCACCAAAAGCCCGGTAGCAAGGCATACTTATTTCCAGGCCTGGAAATGATTTGCATCAATTTCCATTGTCATATATAAGATGTACTTATTTCAACAAAAATTCTAAAATATATAAAACAAAGGAAAAAATTCATTGTCAATAGACAAAGCAATTGATAGAATTAGACTCAGTAGATAGAATGAGATGTTAGAATGGTCAAGAATTTTAAATAGCTATGATTTACTTTTTAAGGTTCTAGTGGAAAAGATGGACAATGCACAAGAATCAGTGGACCATTTCCATAAAGAGATGGAAATAATAAGGAATCAAATGCAAATGCTAGAAATAAAAAAAAATAAACGAAATAAAGACTGTTTTGAGTGGGCTCATTAGTAAACTTGATATATGGCCTATGACAGAATCATTGAACACGAAGCTTTATCTTCATAAAATTACTCAAACTGAAGCACACACCACACACACTCACACAGACATACACACTCATACACATACATATGCACACACACACACAGACTCACATACACACAGACACCTACAGACAAGTGATATCAAGAAAGAAATACAAAGCAGGGCTTGCAAAATCTGTGGGACAATATCATATAGTCTAACATGCATATAATTTACAATCCCAGAAAGAGAAAGGAGACAAAAAAGCTGAAGACATATTTTTTAATGAGTGAGAATTTTTGAAAGTTAATTATAAATACTAACCCATGAATCTAAAACACCAAACAGAATAACTATCAAAGCAAAACAAAAAATAATTTAGGCATTTCACATTCAAAGTGTTGAAAAGCAAGGAAAAAGAGAAAAGCTTGAAGGCTGTGGGGGAAAATACATTAATTACAATGGAACAAGGATAAAAGTTATAATAGGCTCTTGTCAGAAACTATAAAGCCAGAAGGTGGAATGATATCTTTAAAATGCTGGAGAGGGGACATGGGGCTGGACACCTGTCAACCAGAATTTTATACTCAGTGAAAGTATCTTTTCAAATGAAGGAAAAAATAAAGACCTCAGAATAAAATCCAAAGTTATGTTGACTACAGGTAAAAAATGTGAATGATATTGTTTAATCTATTGCTAGTGAGCTGTGAAACTGATCATTTTTTGTAATGCTTTTTACTGACTTGTAGTTTATCTTATAGGAATTACCAGTTTATAACTTTCATTCAGTTTTCTATTGGGCTATTTTTTATATAGCTTCCTCATTTTGAATAGCAATCTTTCGTTCCATAAGTAGCAAATACCTTTTCATAATCTGTTACTTTTCTTTTAGTATGTTTATAGTGACTTCTGTTGACAGAATTTTACAACTTGACAAAATCACTTTTCTTCTATACATTTTGTATAACATTTCCCTATGTGACATTCTGTGGTTTAATTATGCTTAAATCTTTAATCCTTCTGGGACTTTGTGTATAGTGAAATATAGTGTTATAAATAATTTTTTTCCCTGGTGGTCAGGAAATTGCCCCATTATTATACTTTGAATAGTCAGTCTATCCTTTCCCTGTTTATTTGAAATGTCACTATTATTATATATATGTGCCTGTATATTCATTGTTTCATTTCTAGATTCTTTTCTATGTCCCACTGCACTATTTTGCATCAACATCACAATGCTTTGTTTCTGATAACATAATATTATGCTTTTATATTGCAATAGGAAGTGGTCAAGCTTGTTTCTGCTTAGCACCTTCCAGTAGATAAATGCTGTGCCCACCTAAAACTTTGAAAAGGGAGTTTTGAAAGATAGACTATGCTCCTCTATATTTTTGAAGCATCCAGCAGAGATTGGGCTTTAGGTGAGCAGTGGTAATGATCAGGCATTGCACATGGCCCATCATATTGTCTTAGGAAAAGCCAGACATGTGTGATACCTGGCTATTATCATGTAGTCTGTGTTAAGTGCAGCAGTATGACATGACAGCAATATAGCAAGACACTGAACCTGATAAAAGGTCTGGCTAATGTGTCTTCCCAAAAGTAGTTTTGTAAAAACATTTCTGCCTTTTTGAAGTGTTACGGTTGGGGTCCTGTGGGGTCCAGAAAATGGTTCAGGACCTGCCATCAGTATGACCCTCTGGCAGTATGACCATGGCCAGCATTCAAGGCTGTCTCTCATAGTAGAATTAAGAAAACCCAAGCTTTCCTGCTTGATGCAGTCTCTTCTTCTTTGGAGTCATTGCAATGACATAAAATCTGCATATCTCTATGGGCCTGAGTGTTATTCTTAGCCCAGCCTTCACTGGATGACTTCAGACATTTAGAACAGCATGCTCTCTGTCTTTTAGAACATCTTTTTCAAAATTGCCTTGGATATTCATTCACATTTTCTTTTCTAAAAGAATTTTAGAATCAGTTTGTAAATTCTTTGAAAAATCCCACTGGGAATTTGATTATGATTTCACTGAATTTATAGATTAATTTGGGAGGAACAACCTTCTTTACGATGCCAAGTCTTTCCAACCAGATACATGAACATTTTCTTCATTTATCTGGTTTTTCTTTTATATACTTTAGTAAAATTTTATCATTCTTCATTTAAATCTTGTACATTTTTTAGTTTGATCTTAGGTATTTTGTAGATTTTTAGTTTTGTGAATAGGATATTTTTCCATGACATTTTATAAGTTACTGTATATTCTACAAGCTATTGTTTTCACATGTTAATATTGTGCTTGGGATCCAAACTGACCTCTGAAAATTCAGATAGTTTACTTCAGATTCTCTTGCATTTTCTAGACACACAATTATGTTGTCTACAAATACTGATAACTTGTTTCTTCCAATTCTCTATGTATTATTTCTTTTCCTTATCATCTAATTGTCTAGAAATTCGAATTCAAAGTTAAATTGTTCTGGGAAGACTTATTTCATTCTTAATATCAGTAGGATTAATTCTCTTTCACTCTCGCTCTCTTTTTTTTTTTAAGGAAAGGTATAGGCAGGAATGAGATTGAGTAGAGTCAGGCAGGCAGGTAGGAAGAGAGGAGGATAAACACTTTGTTTATTTTATTTTTGTTGTTCATTTTGGCTGTTCCCCCAGCCCCAGATGCCAACTGGGGTCCTTGGGATGTATGTGGACCACACCAGTCGAAGGTAGCTGACCAAACTACTACTCTACCAGGGGGCTCCCAGGAATAATTCTCTTATTTCATCATTAAGCATGAATTTGGCTCTAGGTTTCTGTTTGACACTATCAAGAAAAGAAAATTTTCTTCTATTTCCAACTCACTAAGGATTTCTTGGGAATTAGTGTTAAATTTTATGAAATAATTTTTGCTTCTGTTGAGATAATCATAACATTTCTCTTCTCAGAATTTAATGGTATTTTGAAATGTTGAACAAACATTGCATTTGACTGATTAAACTCTTGGATTTTCACATTTGTGCCAATAGTGCTTTTAATTTTCTCATAAGTTCTTAAGCAGGACTGTCTTGGTTTGCCTAGAAATTTTCTGCTTCAAAGGCTTCCCCTACTCCATTGTTGTAATATTTGTGTCTCTAGGGACTGAGTCTGTGTTCATCTTCAAAGATTTTACTGCAGATTATTTAGGGAAAACAAAGGATATTTGGGACATATCCTTTACGTTAAAAAGTTGGCATCATAGAGGACAGCCAAGCCAGATCAGCTGGTGCATGGTGCTTGTCAGAAACAGTCCTACACCTGAGGCGGGCTGAGGGGCTCGGTAAAGGAATGACCCACGACCCTTGTAAACCTTGTTATAGTTTATCTTCATATAATGAAACATGGAAACAGTACAAATTACTATGTAAAAGTAGAAAGGATGTATTTCCATGGTGCTAATCAAACCAAAATCCAGGACACAAACAAGAGGTTCATGGCCTCTTGGTTCCCATGACAACAGGAGGCCATTTACCAGGATGTTAATGTAACTTAAGTTACAGTTCCTCTCAGTGAAAGGGGCTCTTCCAAGGCCCTTCTCCTAACTTTGCATTTGTAATTTTGTAAACTTTTCTTTAAAGAAAAGTTCCCAGTTGTAGCAGCCTTGAACCACACAAAACTTGGGTCCCTCTGTGATGATAATCCCTGGCATGACTTTGCCTACCAGCCACCAAGCCTGGACCTACTACTCTGAAAACCCTTTCTGGCAACCCTGTTAATTCTCTCAGTTTAGCAATTAGAGTGGGTGGCAGATTAAATTACCCTGCTGCTTCCCAACTGGGCCAGAAGAACTGTGGCCTGACACAGAAGCCGGGGGGTGTCACATGGAAAGGGTGCTGGACTCTCTCACACTCTTCTCTCTGCGGGGACACGTGACCAAATTCATTATTAACGCTGAGCTGATCTGGTTACCTTGATTGACACTAAGTGATTTCAGCCTGGGCTGTATTTGCCTTCATGGGGAAAATGACTGCTGCGGAGCTGAAAGGTTGTTTCCCTCTTCAAGCACATTCGGGCCTGTCACCCTGACATCCAAATCAGACCCACGGGCTTTGGAAGACAGAAATGACATCATGGGCAAAAAATAGTGTCAACTTTGTTTTATTTTCGCCTTCTCTTTCTGAACTATGGCAGAGAAGTCACTTGTTTAGAATCTGCAAGGCTTTCAGGTGAGAAAAAGGAAGAATTAGCAGTGGCAGCTTGTTTTCCGCACGTGCAAAAATAGTTTCCCGAATATGTTTTCTGAGCTCTTGGTCCCTCTCTTTTACTATAAAGCTTAATCAAATTTGAAAAATAGGTTAGCACTTGGGTACCTAATTAGTGAGACAAATGAATCATTAACCTGCTCTTGAATAAAATTATAAGCTCTTAGTAGAATAAATGTTCTTTCATACAACAAATATCTTTCTTTGCTTACGGAGCCCAAAGGGAAGATATTACCTACAAGAAACTCCATCGTTAGCTCTGAATAAACTTTCCAGAGTTTATTCTCTAATCATATATGACAAGCCTGTGACGAACCTGGTGTTAGAGTGACACGTCACACTATGTGAATTCTGAATGCATGTAAGAAATACACCAAACCTAGTAACCCTGGTTAAAACTCAGATGGCCCATGACTTCAATTAGGATATTTAAATTACTTTTTAATTAATTTAATATTTATTTAAGTAATTTTGCTTTGCAAAATAGTGTAAACCCATATGTGCAGGCTCCCTTTCCTCAAGTGTATGTCAATAGACCCTGCTCACCAGCAAACTACCAGAAGTTCTTCACCATTGTCCATTGGGCAGGATATTTAAATTCACTGGAAGGGGAACTTTTAGCCTAAAGATATCAACTAGATGATAGTAATTTGATGTGAACTACTGTCCTACCTCATAAGATTTAGCTATTTTGGATAAAGCAAAAGTTAACCAGTTTTAAAAGCAGCTGTTTTAATGGAGTATTAAAAAAAAAAAATCACCTTTTGTCATTGTTCTTGTTTTAGTACATGTGTCTGGTTCTTTTTACTACTCGTGTAGAGAGGAGGGACCCTGTGGCAGCATCTGTGCCTGGTGGATTTTGGAGAGGTGACACGATAAAACTCATTGCAGTGACCCACCTGGCAGACTAGTTCTTGCACCAGACTGAGTCAGAGGAGTCGGGAAGCAGAGCCACTGTTTGGTTTCAAATCACAAAGTCCTAACTACTGAACCTCCTCTCGGGGAACAAGGACAGTGAGACGGGCTGCTTTCACATTAGACAGAAATGGAAAGGAGTGACCACTGACCTAAGGATACCAGCTCGTGAAAACCTAGTTTCTTTTATATAAAGAGGCATATAAAAATGCATGTCAACAAGCATTTTTTATTTGAACATTAAATTTTATTGGTCCAGAGCATGTGTTTTGTTCACGGGTGACTAATGCCTTTTAAAAATGAGATTTTGAAATGCCATTCTGCTTATGTAACGAGATAAAGAGCTTTGTAACATTGTTCTGGTGCGAACCCCTTCAATTAATAGCTGATTAACAACAAGACAACAGGAGGTGACAAACTATTTTTCTGCAGAGGCCTCCATTAAATGGCATTAAGTGGGGAAAATGATTTTTTTTTTCTTTAATGTTATCCAAATGGTTTTTGTCTGAGAAATTTCTCTAACTAGACTCACAAAGCATCTGTTTGCAAAAGTTGGTGTGCAAAAATATCTATTTGTATGTGATACCCTCCTATTTCTCTAATGGAGTGAGTAGGAAAGTGATTAATTCAAAAAACTTCTAGTTAAAAATACATTTGTCTATAAGAGAAAGAGGAAGAAAAATCAAGAATAAAAATTAGTCAGCATATCAAAAGTTGTTTATTGCCAAAGGGAAAAAAAGTATCTTTATCTCAACGCTGGCTCTTGGGAAGTCTTGGTTACAGCCCATCATCATGTTTCTCTTTCTCAAGAAAGTGCTCTTTAGATTGTTTATGAATTCCTGGATGTTGGCTGAGGATGAGGAAGATGTCGCCTTTATGGGAGTGGGCTTGTCCATAGAAACAGCAGGAAGTGCCAGAGAGGTAAATTAAATAAAGATCCTATCAAAAAAGAGGGGGAAAATCAAAATAATGAATGTGGTTGTAAATGACTGTTTTCCCAGGTTGGTGATTTTCCTGCCTTTGAGTTGTATAGACAGTCTCTTGGTCACAGTCACTTGGAGCCACAGGGATCAATTCTCTCTGGTCCCAAACCCTGGCATCTTACCAAGTTGTGTGCCATAGCAACTCCATGGCCTCTGGAAGATTTGGCCTTGGGTCATGAGGGGAAACCTCATTCTGATTTCACAAGTATCCTAAGGTCTGCAGGGTATAGATGTTGAAAAAGGAAGATGATTCATTCTCACAATCATGAAGCAAACCCAGCACTGGTTCCTTGAGGAACAGAGTGGGGTCTTGACTCGTCCTCCAAATATTAAATAAAGTTCCTGCAATGTGGAGCAACCTTAATCTTCCCACATTGCCCCATATTTCCGAGCTAAAGTGATCACAGGCTTGATCTGTCTTCTGTCCTGAAACAAAACATCTTCAGTTTATTGTACAGGGGGAAGTTCAGAGACTTTGAAAACCGACAGGCTTGAGTTTGAATGTGGATTCTGCAATGTACTCATGTAACTTTGAGCTCCTTTGCCTCAGCTTCCTCACTTGTAAATGGGGAAATGATGCCTCCTTTTCCGGATGTCATGAGGATCACGTGGGATAATATTTGAAGGCACATAGTATATAACCAGTAAATGTTTCTTTTCTTCCCTCCACACCCTTTGGGGAAGGTCTTTCCTACTTGGAAAAGTCCAGACTTTCTCTAGGCTGAAAACTGTTGCAGATCTTATTAATCACAAAAAAATTTTTACAGATGTTTTTGTGTTTATGAAATGGCAGATCATAGGGGTGGTGTTTTGGTTTTGAAATAGCTCACAGGGTCTCTGCAGTTTTACACAGTCTGATTATCGCCCTCAAGGGAGGCAGAACCCGGGTCGGGACCTCTCTGTGGTAGGATGCAATATAACGTAGTTGGTTGAGCTCTTCCTAGGAAGTCTGGCAGCTTCTATACACCTGTCCTTAACCCCTGGGGCTCCTAGAGGAAGAAACAAGAGTTGATTATGCCCAGTCGCTCTGACCTCTTGGGGTGTGTTCATGGCAGAGATTCAGGAACAGTGAGGCCAGCGGGAGATGGTTGGAGAAAGATGCTTTTAGGACGTAAGGCATCCCCTGAACCCCACAAACGGCCCCATGCAGAAGGATGCCTGTTCTACCTGAGCACCAGGTGAGCTCTGGCTCTACCAGGCTGTACAAGAGATAATGACAATGAACACAAGCAGGGATCTAGGTCTGGTTAAAGTCAAGTTCATTCACTAAGTCACTTAGTGACACCTCTTCCCCCAGGGTGTATAGTTGTTACCCTTATTCCACAACAACTATACAAAATGTGTTTATATCAAGTCCATTGATGGATTTCTGAAACTGCACTAAGCAGTATATGCGAGTATGTATGTGCTTCTGGGAAGAACATCCAGAACTTCCATTAGCTTCTGAGAAGGTCTGGAACCACCTGATGGATATGAACTGAATGTTCTCCTTGAGCTCAGCTGGAACCCCTGGGGATCTGGGCTGCAGGGTCCCTCCCAGGCCTCCAGATAGATAAAATGTCATGAAAAATGTCTCCTTCCCCAGAAGCTCATGCCCAGTGACAGTGCTGAGTGGTATTTGCTGGACCGCCTTCCAACCACTTCTCCTTGGACCATCACCCAGTCACGGGCTGGTCTGTATTCAGTTAAAGAGGAATCACTTTCCAACCATCTGGAACTGAGACACATTCTGGGCTAGCATTATAGAGTAAGACTTGAGCCAGGCCATGGGCTGGTGCTCTGAGTTGTGCTTGGCTTCTGCTTTCCTACAGGGTGGTGAACGCCTGGCTGCAAGGTCATAGGCCCCTCTCTCCAATGTACCCTCCACAGATGCGTACCCTGCACCTTGCCTGGCCCTCCAGCGGTGCTCAGCTCACATTGGTGGAGTTGCGGTGAAGAGGGACTGATAATCCTAGCCCAGACAGACAGGGGAAATTGGATCATGTAAATGACAAAAATGCCAAGTAGGCAGGGATTCATTCCATGAGAGAATTGCAGGTCAAGGGCTCGGGATCTGCAGCACAGATGACAGATGATCTTTAGCGCAAGGGCGGGGATGATGGGAAATCAGAGAAGCCTTTCCAGAGGAGGGACCTTAGAGGTGGGATTGGAAGGGAGACATGCAGAGTATATGAGTATATTCACTCCCAGGGAGTGAAGTGGCTGGCTGGGGAACAAAAGGCAGAAAGGGGTTCAGAAGCACACAGCTTGGGTAGGCTGGCTAGAGTGCCTGGAAAGGAGCGGCCAAACTGGGTTGGTAAGTTAGGGGGTGCCCGCTGCACTGTGCCCTCCTCACGGAGCTGCCCCCTTGGTCAGGCCACTAGCTGTACTGGCCCAGCTCTTGTGAGTTTATTGACCGAGGCCTCAGCCAGAGGTGAACAAGAAGACTCAGGTTATGCTTTTTACAGCTAAAACATGGGTCTCAGAGGAAGGTGCTGTTGCCTGTTGATTCTCAGAGCTCACCTTGATCACTATCAAAAGCAGGCAGGGAGCAGATCTATAATTACTGAGGCATCTGATATTCTTTCCCAGGGGATCACATTTCAGTTTATAATGTCATCATTTATAAGCCCTGTTCATCTCTGGTAACGAAAGGGAGAGAGGTCACATTATTGGATTTGAAATAGGATTTTTTTTTTCTTCTTTCCATTCCACCCCTCTCACTTTCCTCCCCCAAATTTCAGTGAGTCTGTCTTCAGCAGATCTCTGGCATTTTCAATGTTACAACCCCTCACCAGAGAGAGAAATTCCTTGAGGCACTTCACATTGGAATTGTTGCTTAGTAGACTCCGTGGGACTCAAATATCCTTTCAAAACAAGTATAACTATCTCACTTTCCCTAGGCAGCCTTCCTGCATTGCCTTTCCCAAAAACTTTGATTCCCTTATGGTGGCCTTTTTATTTGGATAGATGGTTCTCTTCTGTTGTAGCTGGCCCTGTTGGAACATTGTGAAGCCCTGGACCCTTTAAACCATCAATTCTCTTGAACTATGAGCATAAAGAAAACATTAAGAACATAAAGTCCCCTTTTAGACTGAAGACAAGGGAGGCAGGGATTCTGATGTCCCTTCTCTTCCACTGTATAGGGACAGTCTTCTCCATCAACCTGGGGGCTTCAGTTCTCACTCTCTTTCTCTCCAAGGTGGTTACCCAGAGTTTTCTGGGGAAGAGTAAGCTAAGCAGTGGATGCTGGAAGGGTGGTTTGCAACCCAGTTTCTTCAGCCCCCTTCCCTATAGGAAGCCAAGCATCACTGGCTAGGGCGGAGGATGCCAGAAGGATTTATGACCCCACCTTGAAGTCTGGGGAAGCTTTTGTCTGTATGAGCAATGTTTATTGGTATCCTCAGCTCAGAGGGCACAGTCCTAAGAGAAGGCATGGGACTTCCTGTACTTGGCTCTTGGAGAATGGTGGGGTCAGGAAAGTACTAGAAAAGTTATGATCAGACACTACCCTGGGTTCCCCCACTGCTGCCATGTGCCTCTCCTGGGTCCTATACTCAGCTAGTCCCAGGTCCTCCTTGCCCACAGTATCCTGGCTAGGAGAAGAAGAACATTCCAGATAAGTAAAGGTTTAACAAGGCATTTTTTATGAAAATATGACAGGATATATTTAATTTTCATTCTATAAGTCATAGTACAGTCTTTCTGATATACTTTTTAAAAACTGAGAAGCTGAATGAGTGTAGTCAATGAGACAGAATGAATCTATTGACAGCTAAATATTTTCATTGCACATTTAAATAGTAATCACTAAGTGTAATTTCTGCCACATTGAAAATCTGACAGTTATAGAACTATAACATTACTCTTTAAAATGTATCCAGTGGAATATAAATACCATAGTAATTTGATACTCACAAGCATCTGTTTAAGAAATACATGAACAAACTCTGCTATACAATCAAAAAGTTAATATTATTCCTTTTTCTCCTGAATCTGTATTTTCATTCTACTTCTGCCTTAGAATTTTAACCTAATGATGTTCTGTTTATCATGCTCTTGGCAATAAAAATGTGTGTATATATTAAAGTTAACTTGAAAAATATCACATGATAAATAACTTAGAATTTTCTAGATTATTCATTAAAATATTTTTATTATACAATTGGTGAAAATGTCATAGCATAATAAAAATTTCAATAAATATTTAACACTAACAATAATGTTATTGAAAATGTATCATTTAATCACATGAGTAAGCTTTTTTTCTGTTTGTTCCTCTATCCATGGATGAATATTACTTATTGTTAGAATGAGACGTATTTAGCTTGAATTCTGTTCCTATTTTCTGTTTCTTCTACATTTACATGGTGAGAAACATGTTCACAAAAGTATGATGGGACTAGAACGAGTTTTGTGATAGCAGCAATACTCAATTCTTTGAACTCCTTCCCAATTACATATCAAAATCACATGGTAATCTATCATCAAAAATTATTTTTAATGTTCCATCAACTGTCAATTTAATTAGATCCTACATCAATTTAGTTGAATGCAAAGAATGGAGAATCAACTAATTGGGAGCATTTATTCTTGTTAATTGCACATTCAGCCTCTCAGTTTCTAGAAAGTGTATCAAAAAGGCTCCACTCATGAAATGACCATTAACTACATCTTGTCCCTTTTCAAGTAACAGTGTCTTGTTTAACATGATATACTCTGAAAGTTGAAGAAAGTTGAAATATTTTAATTTCTTGTAATTTAAAGTCTTTTAAGTAAAAGGTACACAATATTGACGTTCAAAAGTAGAATGCTCCTACTTGGTGTGATTTGGCTGGTTATGTTTTAGATCTTAGAATGCTCAGAAAATATTCTATCTCAATTATTGGCAACAGGTTTCCAGATCCTCCAAAAAAGTAGCAAATCATACCAAATAGGAATGCTGTATTTTCAGAAACTGGAGAAAACCTTTGTGCACATATGTGTTCTTGGAGTGACAGATTTAGCTCATTCAGCTTACAGATTTTATTCACCATTTAACTTAATTAGCAAAACCAAAACTCACTGTCAAACTAAGTGGACAAATCAGATCAATCCTCAGTCAGAAAAATTCAAACTTCACTTTTAATTTAAATAAACATGTCGACATGCATCCTGAGACAGTGTCACTTAGGAAATCTGCTTCTAGTGAAATATATGGCGAGAGGCTTGACATAAGTTTGCTACCTGTAGGAAATAAGGTAGCTATTGCCACCTTAGTATTTCTTCTGGGCATTCTTTCTATTGCTTTTATGGACTGTTTCCATGAAAGATTGCTTTCTTTGACAAGTCTGGAAGGGAAAGAGGTGAGATTGTTAAATGAAAAATATCTAAAGTTGTCCCTTTGTTGATACTCTGAAGGTTTTAATTTCTTGAGAACAATGCACACAGTTATTAAGGCTCAGGATCGGTGAAGGGAATCCCTTTCTTTTGTAAAGGGAGACTGTAAAAATAAAGTAGAAAAAGAGAATTCACAAGTCTTAGAAACATTCTCAGGAAGTTCTGTTTTAGGAAAAACAGATGCAGATGCTGAAAATCTAGAATATGATTCCCTTAAAACTACCTGCGTCCACATATCTTTTGAATGACTTAAGTTATTCCTAACTCCCCCTCAAGCCTTGGTTTGAAGACCACTGGCCTAACCCAAAGAGTGGCAGCATGGCTGGACCCATGTGAAGGCTGCATTGGTCCTCACTCCTCACCTCTAAGGTCATTCATCAAACATTTATTAAAAGCCAGTCACAGGACTGGATCCTGTGAAGAAAAGTGCACTTGTGCTTTCCTATAAGGAGTCTATTCATTAAAACTTGTTACTGGGTCCAGGACCTGCTCAAAGGGAGGAGGTTAAGTGAGACTGTGAGTACCAGGAGGTGGGATCACTGGGAGCCATCTTAAAAGCTGCTTACGATTGTGTTTCATGCTTTTTTCTGGCTCGGTTTGGAGTCTTGGTTGCTTTCTGGGATAAGAGGAAAAGTCTCACTCTACATCCTGTGACAAAAATAATAAAAGTTTTGAAGACACGTGTATAAAGATGTTCCCTACTGTAATTATTGATAGTAACAAAAAATTAGAAATAGCACAGATATCCCTTCAGAGGTCAAGGAAGTGTGTAGACTGTATGTCTGTGAACCCCGCCCAGTCCCCAGTAACTGGTCAGCCCACTCAATTTAGGCTGTGAGGTAGGATGGGTGGAGTCTACAGAGCAGAGTCATAACATGATTGTTTACTCTTCTGTTCCTACACTTCCCCTCCTTCTCTTTGTCCAGAAGAATGTACATAGGCTGGATACAAAGGCAGGTGAAACCAGAACTGGAAGGCCTGCAGGACTAGGGGATTATGAAAAGATTGCCACAGCAATGGAGAAAAAGGACAACTCTTTAGAAGTGCAAATGGGGATATGTTGGTAATGTGGACACAGAGTTTTTGTTATGCAAGGGGAATAAGTTATAGAGATCTAGTGTGGAACAGCATGACTGTAGTTAACAATACTATATATATATATATATATATATATATATATAGTACACTTGAACTCTGCTAAGAGGGCAGTTCGTAATTCTTCTCAACACACAGAAAAACAGGAACTAAAGAAAGTAGTAACTGTGTGAGGTGATTAATTAGCATGAATGTGGTGATTATTTCACAGTGCATATATTTATCAAATCATCAAGTTCTATACCTTAAATATATATGATTTTGTCAATTACACCTCAATAAAGCTGAAGGGGAAATGACCTTCTACCCGGTAAAAGGGAAGCCAACACCTGTTCTCTCTTGTGTGTATTCTCTTTCTCTCACACATGCAAACATGTAAGCATATACACATTCATATACACACCTTGCTTCCTTCTACCCTTTCCCATTTCTTCTGTGTGTGTGCTCTAAGATCTGGAATATGAGGAACCAATGTGTTACTGTTAAATTATTGAGAGTTTACATTATTTATATTCTTTCAAAAATTCATTGCTACTTACGTTACATGTTTTGAAACTGCATTTATCATAATCTTTTAAACTTAGTATTATACTTAAATAATTTCAGTGCCCACCAATATTCCTTGGTATTATGACCTGCTCATTCTTTAGCTCATTTTACCTCACTTCTCCATTAACTGGATTTTAAAACAATGTTCTCAGGAAATATATTCTTAAAATTGTCTGAGAATACTTTTTCTGAAACACTCACACATGAATGACAAAACCACAATTTGGCTAAATTTAAAATGTCTCGCTCTTAAAACTTTGGAGTTGTATTCCTTTTGCCATCTGATGTTACTGCCAAAATGTTTAGTGGTTATTATTTATTATAATCAAGTAATATTTCTTACTTGACTATAATGACTTTTTGCTGCTCATATAACCTTTCCTTTATCCCTCTATTTCCAGAATCTTGCATGGATATGTCTCTTTACTGGTCTCCTCAGCTGATTTGCTCTATGCAGTACGGTCAATGCATATTCCCCCAAAATTCATGTCTACTTGGATTCAGAAGATAACCTTTTTTAAATAAGGTCTTTGCAGATACTATAACTGATCAACATATCTGGAGATAAAATCACCCTGGATTTTCGGTACACTAAATCATGGTGTCCACATAACAAGAGAGGAGGACTCAGAGACATACATAAAGAAGGCCAGGTTTAGGTGAAGGCAGAGACAGAGTTATCCTGCCACAAGTCAAAGTTCTCCTGAGGCCACCAGAAGTAGAAGAGGCAAGGAAGGATTCTTCTCTAGAGTCCTCGGAGGGAGCACAGCCCTGGTGACTTATTAATTTTGGACTTCTAGTTCTGTGAGAGAACAAATTTCTTCTGTTTTAAGTCACCCAGTGTGTGGTGCTTTGTAAAGCAGACCTGGGAAACTCATATAGTCCGCAGAGCAGGAGGCCTTTCCATTTACAAATTTTCAAAGGTCTGTACTTTTGATTATTGTTCTAGTTACTCCTCATACTTGTGTCATTTGCGAGTATGACGTCTGTTATTTGTCTGTCATATCTATTATGTTCTCTCTTGTTGTTTTAAACTCTTTTGTATTTTACTTCTGCATTTTTGGAGAGCTTCTCAAGTGTCAAGAAAAATTATAGAAGACTGAAATGGACAAAAGATTACTGGGTGTCCTTTCAGTGGAATGTTGAGTTCATATAGTGAACTCTTTGGGAGTTTGTGATCTAATAAACTCCTGAGTCTTTCATTATTTCTTTTTCCTAGGTTATACTATAATTCTATACTATGCAGACAGATGGTAACAAGCCAAATAATTCTTATTCATTTGAGTGGGAAAGAATATAGGGAACTAGTGAGGCAAAGGGAAGGTCTGGGCGTATATAGGGATTCTCAGTGAATATAAGTGTTCCCAAAAGAAGTGTTCAGAAAAATCCCACTTTCCCCCAAGCAACCACCTTTTGGAAGATGGCCCATGACTCATCAAATTCTTCATTTTTCTCCAGCATCCTGATTGTCATTCTTAAATGACTTACTGTGTCTTCATGTAGCCTAAGCTTTTGCCAAGGTGTATAAGAATGGAAAAAAATGGTTCCTGGAATTTTGATCTTTTAACCACTGTTCCAGACTGGTTCTGGGAACTTAGGAAGACCATCTGCAAAAGACTTTGGGAAGAAATGGGGTGGGTGGAGTTGTCAGGGAGAAAAATGTGTCTCAGATCCATTAGAGCATTCTAGTCCACCATCCCTCTATGTGGAGCAACTCCTTTGAGGAGAAAACCATTTTGTGGTGGCTTTACCAAAATCTAGACATTTGAACTTCATTTACAGGTCCGTCCTTCCCATTCTTTTCTTGATTTGTTTTGGGAAAAAAGAAAGTTGTTTTGTTTGCTGTCATAAGAGGAAAATGTATTCTCTTTTCAAACAAACAACATCAGAAGGACAGGCCCAGAGACAGTTCTTACGTGGAGCCTCACCTCTAATCTTCCAGTAGAGAAGTTGCTTCTTTCACTCTCAGGTCTCAAACTTGATCCTCTCTGCCTGGAGTGAGGGAGGAAGGAAGAGGTGCTTTATTCTTGTAGATGCACGCTGATAGTGAGTTACAACTCTGAACTATTTCACTCATTAGTTCATCCATTTTTATATTTAATTCTAGACTTGGGTGAATTATATGAAGCATACATAGAATTCTTGGGTTTTTTCCACTATAAACTCTTACAGATGGAAATACAGATTCATTTCAGTCCATCTTAGTCTGGCATTAGTCTTGGTCCTTCTGTTGAGTTCTCCGAAAGCATGATTCTTTAGATAGGTTCAGTGGGGATGGTCTTCTCAGCATGGACTCTCTAGGGCCAAACCATAGGCATTGTTGGTTTCCTGTGTCTCTGTTTTCTCTTTTCTTCACCCTGGGTAGTTCACTCTCCTTCTTGAGGTCTCTGTGTTACCTGTCTACTCCTTTTTCCTATCAGATCAGCACCTAAGGAAGGAGGTAAGAGCTTTTCCCCCAAGACCCAAATACAATGTTCCCTTCCTCAGTGGGCAGGTGTGGATGGAGAGGCCAGGGTAAATCAACCGACTCTGGAACGAAACAAGAAACAGGGTGGGGTTGAGATTTGGGACACTTATTGGAAAAAGGCCTTGCTGCTACTTAGACAAATACTCTTTCAGATGGCTTGCCAAGCTGAACTGTCCAGGACTTGTTTAGAGTAGACATAGCTCCAATCTAATCTGTAGTATTTACATATTCTTACAATAGAATCAATAAGAAAATTCCAGAGCTGAAAGGAAGGTTAGGCACCCTCTGATCTGTGTGCCTCACTTGGCTGTTGAAATGAAGCCCCAACATAAATGATAAGTGGTCCCTCTATCTGTTAGGGTCGAGTGGGTCCTAGAACCCTGGCTTCTTGTCTTCTTTCCCCATGTGTCATGGCTAGGCTTGATTGTTTTCTTTTTTGGTTAGCTTTTCTAATTCCACATAAGAAGTCCTATAGGTATCGTTATTGAGATAGTGTAAGATTTATAAAATAACTGAGTAAAGAACTGACATTTTTATAGTGATGAATTTCCTATCTAAGAATATGTTGTACTTTTTCATTTTGTTCAAGTCCCTTTTGTAAAATTTTTCTTCATTTATTTCTTACACATTTTAAGGATTATTCTAAGCTGATTTATACTTTAGTTGCTGTTGAAAATAGGGTCTTTTCTTCCACTGTATCTTTCAACCAGTTGATATTGCTGTGTATAAAATCTATGATTTATACATTAATTTTATAGTTCACTTTGTTACTGAATTTCCTTATTTGCAACAGTTTATCAAAGGGTTTGCTTAGGATTTTGAGATATACAATTATTTCATCTATAAGTCATGATCATTTTGTCCCTAATTTTCAAAATTCACACCCTTAACTTATTTCTCTTGCCTAATTGCATTGGCTAGTATCTTCAGAATTTTTTAAACAGTAATATCAATAGACATTCTTGTCCATTTTTTCTGACTATGATAGAACTACTTTTGGTATTTTCCTTTTAGAGAAGGAGGTAAGTCTTGGGAAATATGTTTTATCATGGCAAGGGAGAACACTTCTATTCCTCTTTTATTAAGATTATTTTTCTTTAATCTGGTATGAATGTTGAATTTTATTCAAATACCTTTTCAGCATCCATGGAAATAATTAATTCTTCTCCTTAGAGCTTTTAATATGATGAGTCCTATTAGGGATTTTCTAATATAGAAACCATATTTGCATTCCCAGAATAAACCCCACTTATATTTGTGTGTTACCTTTTAAATGTGCTACATGAATATGTTTACTAATAATTTATATAGGAATTTTGCCTTAGTATTCATTTGTGAGATTGGTCTGTAGTTTTCTTTTCTCTGCTGTGTTTATTTAGGATCAGCATCACTGCTTCAAACAAATCGTTTATAAGCTCTGGTACCCAGAATCCAGGGTGGCCCCTAATCATCCCCACCTTCTAGTATTGACTTGCTATGTAGCCCCCTCCTGCATGGTGCAAAAGTTTGTCTACATGACTGAAAACAAGAATCTCTCTCTGAGATTAGGTTACAAAAGACAATGGCTGCCGTTTTGGGTGTTTTCTTACTTTCTGGGTCTCTTGATCACTTGCTCTGGAAGAAGCAAGCTGCCATGTCGTGGAGAGGGGCTGTGTCAGGTAAATGAAGTCTCCATCCAACAGCCAGCAAGAAAATGAGGACCACCAGCAACCACATTCGTGACTCAGAAGCAGGTCACACCCCCCCACCCCCCCCACCCCCACCCCGGCAAACCTTGAGACAACGGTGTCCCTTTAGCACTTGACTGCCACCTTATGAGAGATGCTGATAGGAGCCACCCAGTGGGGCTGTTCCTGAATTTCTGACCCACAGAAACAAAGCTAACACAAATGTTTGCTGGTTAAGGACACTAAGTTTGGGGGTAATTTATTATGCAATATTAGGTAATAGATGCATATTTTTTCTTTATTTTTAATTTTCCAGAGCAGCTTATGTAGCCTTGAAAGTAAGATTTACTCTAGGTCTTGAGTAATGGGTATACTTTGGCTTCATGTAGATACAGGGAAAAGGTATTCGAGGAATGGGAACGAAGAACTGAGCTGAAAATGTGCATAGGTACAGACCACCTCACTGAACAGTAGCAGGATACACATTCTTCTAAAGTACACAGGGAACATTGTCCAGAATAGACCCCTTACTAGGCAATAAAATAAGACTCAATACATTCGAAAGGACTGAAATCATACAGAGTATGTGCTCTGATCACAGTAGTGTGAAACTGGAAATTAATAATGGAAAAATGGGGAAATTCACAAATATAAATAAATTAAACAATACACTACTAAATAACCAAAGGATAAAAGAAGATATCACAAGGGAAATTAGAGCTATATTGAAGTGAGTGAAAATGAAGCAGCATATTAAAGCAGTGCTTAGAGGGAATTTTATAGCTATAAACATTTTCACTGAAAAAGAAAAAAGGTCTCAAGTAAATAACCTAATCTTTCAACTTAAGACACTGAAAAAAGGATAAACTAAATCCAAATCAAACAGAGGAAGGATATGTAAAAATTATAGCATAAGTTAATGAAATAGAGAATTGAAAAACAAAAAAGAAAAATCAACAAAAGTAGAAGTTGAGTCTTAAACCAATTGACAAGGCTTGAGCTAAACTGATCAACAAAAAAAGAAGACTCAAATCACAAAAATTAGAATTTAAAGAGGGTATATATTTTAGAATTTACATAAAAATAGATATAAGGTAGCACTAAGAATAATGACATGACAACTTATTAGATAGCTTATTTTAATTTGATCTTAATTTAATTTGATCTTTAATCTTCCTAAAAAGTTACAAACCACCAAAACTGACTCAAGAAGAACAGAAGTTCTGAATAGACCTAAAACAAATGCAGAAATTAAAGTAGCAATTTGAAAAATTCTCACAAAGCAAAACCCTTAACCAGATTGTTTACTGATAAATTCTGCCCTGGTGGAGTAGCAGTTAGGTCAGCCACCTCTGAAGGATCACAGTCCATGTACATCCCAAGGACATAGAATCTTATCCTGGGTCTAGGGAGAACAACCAGTGTGAACAACTAAATAAAAATAAAATAAAATGCTTCTTCTTCCTCTCTCTTCTTGCCTGCCTGCCTACTCACATTCATTCCTGCATTCACCTTTCCTTAAAAAAAAAAAAAAGAGGAAAAATTCATACATAATCTTCACAAACTCTTCCAAATGAAAAGGAAGAAACACTTCACAATTCATTCTATGAAGTCCATTTTACCATGATACCAAAATCAGACAAAGAGATCACAAGAAAACTACAGATCAATCTCTTATGAATTTAAATATTAATACCCTAAGCAAAATACTAACAGATTGAACTCAGCAATATATAAAAAGGATTATATACTATGATCAGGTAAGAGTCACCCTAGGGACATAAAGTTGGTTTAATATCTGAAAACTGCATCAATAGAATAAAGAACAAAAAGCACAAGAAAGAGAAAAGGCATTTTGACAAAAGTTCAATAGTCCTTAACGATAAAAACACTCAAGAAACTAGGATTAATAGGGAACGTCCTCAGTCTATTGAAGAGCATCTACTAGTCCCCACAGCTAACATCAGACTAAATGGTAAAAGACTGAATGCAATTCCATAGATTCAGAATAAGACAAGGATGTCTGCTCTCATTACTTCCATACAGCATTGTATTGGAAGCTCTGGCTAGGGAAATTGGACAAGAAAGGAAATAAACGTCATCAAGACTGGAAAAATAGAAATAGAACTCTCTGTTTGCAGGTGACATGATTTATACATAGAATACCCTAAATAATCCACGAAAACCTCTATCACTAGTAAATGAATTCAGCAAAGTTGCAGGATACACAATCAATATAAAAATTTATTTTACTTCTATATGCTAACAGTGCAATTGACAATAGAATTAAGAAACCAATTCTGCTTAGTGCCAAAAAGATCAAAATATGAGGTGTGCCCTGGTGGAGTCAGCCGCCTCCAGAGGAGCACAATCCCCACACATCCCAAGGACCTGGGTTTGTGGGGAACGACCAAAGTGAACAACTAAAATGTTAAAAAATAAATACAATGCTTCTTCCTCCTCTTTCTTCTTTACCTGTCTGCCTGCTCACATCATTCATGTCTACATTTTTCCTTTAAAAATGTTTTTGAAAGACTAAAATAGGAATACACTTGACAAGAAAAGTATCAATTACACCTTGGGAACTAAAAAACTGTGTTGAAAAACCACCTACATAAATGGAGGAACATCTCATGCTGATGGGTTGGCAGATATACTATTGTTAAAATGTCAAGACTCCCCAAATTTATCTGCAGATTCAACATAATCTGTTTTAAAATTCTGGTTGATTTCATTGCAGAAATTGACAAGCTGATCCTAAAACTCACAGGAAAATGCAAGGGACCCAGATTATCCAAAATGCCAGATTCCAAAACTTACTACAAAGCTAGAGTAATCAAAAACAGCATTGTGCTGGCCTATGGATGGACGGACAGATCAATGGGACAGAAGTGAGAGTCCAGAAATAAATCCTCCATTTTATGGTTCATTCATTTTTGACACATGTTCTAAGGTTATTAAATTGAGGGAAAGAATAGTCTCTTAAATAGTGCTTTGGGCAACTGTATATCCACATTTAAAAATGGACTTGAACTGCCCCCACGCCTGACACCATATACAAAATGCACTCAAATAGCATCAAAACTTTCATGCTTCAAGTGAAGTGAAACGGCATCAAGAAAGTGAGAGTAAAAGTGAAAAGAGAATGAGAAAAACTTGTAAATGATATCTTATCTGGGACATGTAACCAGAAGTCTTGTGTATCACAATACAACAAATTAAAAAAGCAACCCAGTTGAAAAATGGGCAAAGGATCTGAATCAATATTTCTCCAGTGAAGATGCACAAATGGCCACTAAGCATAGCCCACCAAGCCTCCATGGAGTTGGCTGCCAACCTCCCCAAGGTTCTTCTGGCACCTGGCCTTGGCAGGATGCCCAGTGAGGGGAGGGGTAGCAACTGCTGGCTCAAGATCACCTTTAGGAGTGATCTGGGCCTCTCTCCCTCCTGCAGAACGATTCCTGACAGACAGAAGGCTTCTCCCTGCCCCAAATCTCAATGGACTGCTGTACTGTGGGGTGTGGGGTTGGGTAGATAGAGAGGCCTTCTGGACAGATGGGCATTGGAGGAGATGAGGCAGGAAGGCATAGTAGGGGGAAAATCATAACAAATGCAGGGAGAGATGTGTGAAAAGACGAAAGTGGAATTTGTGCGTCCTGACAAGCACAGGTAGGGTGTGAGTGCCCCACGCCCCGGTACGTCTCAGCTTGTCCCAGTCTCTTCAGATTTCTCCCTACCCTCTGCTCTGAGTTTGCTCTTAGCACTGCCTGGGTTTACATCAGCTCTCCACTCACCACTTGTGGGTGCTCCAAAAGTGATTAGATCTATATTTTTGATGTATATTTTTACATTTATTTTCAGTACAACACACAAGTTACTCTAGTCACCATTTTTCAGTATACAGCTCAGTGGCTCTGAGTACATTTATAATGTTGTGCAGTCATCTTTACTGTCCATTCTAGAATCTTCCATCAACCTAAATTGAAACTCCATCCTCATAAACAATGACTCTCAATCTTCCCCTCCAGTCTCTTGTAACATCTAGACTATTTTCTGTCTCAATGTGTCTACTGCAGACAAATGCATGTAAGGGAAAGCATAGCATATTTGTTCTTTCGTGTTAGGCTTAGTTCACTTTGTTGCTTTCACAGTTCATCCAGGATGTAGCATGCAGTAGAATTTCTTTCCTTGATAAGGATGAGTCATTTTCCATTGTATGAATTGACCACATTTGTTTACCCACCTTTTGGCTATTGTACCTGCTGCAGATATTTTAGTCACTGCTCTGAGGTGAAGCCACCCTGCCTGGAATCCACCCTTTTCTTAGCACCCCAGGATGGTCACTCCCTCTTTGTGCTTCAGTTTTCCCCTCTGTCACATGGTCACCAGCCCTACTGCCCAGGGTTCTTGTGAGCACCTGCAGTAGCTTCTGCGCCCTGTCAGCCGCTATCATTGTGTGGGAGGGGGCGCGGAGTAGGGTATCAAGAGCTTTCTTTACAAGGGTCTTTTCTGGCAGGGAGGGTCCCAGACTTGGCCAGCCCCGGGAGGCGAGACATTGGTTGTTTTAGGATTAGGTACCTATATTCAGTAAGCACATCTGTGGTTCAGTTGTTTGTGTTCTCTTTGTTCATTTCGTTGAGTTTCTATGAGGTTATTTTTAGAGAATTCCAGCCTGTCTGAGCTTGGCCAACGGCTGTGGGGGTGCAGCCCACACCCAGGCTGGAGAACAAGGTGGGCACGGTGACTTGGTGGCAGTGAGAACAAGGACAGTTTGCCAATGAGGACAAAAACCCCAAGGGAGGAAAAGGGACCAGCTGCAAAACTGTCCCCCTGTCCCCTCCCCAAGCAAGAACCCTCTGGAGCTGTTGGGTGAAAGAATTTTCTTGTTTGTTTATTCACAGATGAAATTCCACTGTACACCTGTAAATCTTTGCTTTTCCCTCCCCTGTCTTTTTCTTCTCCTTTCTCTTTCTGGGTGTGCTGGTCATTACCCATCACCGCAGGAGAAGGTTTTCCTTCAGTGACCTGGAGTTGCTGTTGGCACAGGCTGGACAGTTATGACCAAGCCAGCCTCTTCCTACCTCCTCACCCTCGATCAAGATTTGTTTTAGGCCGGGACTGTATTCCAGCTGAGGAGATAAGGGAGGCATCTGGGGTGGGTCTGCGCGGGCATGCTGGGAGAAGTCTGCAGAAGACGGGCCATCACTCACCTCTGCCGTGCAGGTGGCCGTGAAAACAAACACCCAGCAGGGGAAGAGGGAGGAAGGGCCGGCTCCTGCCCCGATCCAGCAGCTGAAAGTGAGAAGCTGATAATAGTGAGAAGGCCTGAAATGCACCCAGGGTAATCGAGCCGTCTGGCACGAGCCCTCTGGGAAAGGAGGCCACATCCGGCCTGCTGGCCGCTCTGTACACACGTGGGGTGCGGCCGGCCAGGGTCAGCTGCCCGTTCCCAAAGGCCTGTGGGTCTGAAGGGAGGGTGGGGCACTAATCTCCAGACCACAGGGAGAGCCTAGTCTCGCCTTCTAAGGCCACTTCCAGGTGTGACCAGGGCCCAACCTCCCCCGAGACGAAGTCCCTGGAAGCTGCACCTGCCCTCCGTTAGCTCAGGGGTGGTTAACAGAGCTTTGTGGACCCCTGAATGTTCATGCTGATTAACAGCCAACCCTTGTATACTGGATTTACCAAGTGCCCTGCTGTTCTGAGAGTTTTTGTCTAAATCACTGAATTATTGAATCCTCAAAACAGCCTTACATGATAGGAATTGTCTCCGTTTTACAGCTGTGGGGACAGAGGACTAAAAGCGGGCAGATGCGTGCCCTGGTGGAACGGCGGTTTGATCTGCAGCCTCTGGTCTGAGCACAGTCCACATGCATCCCAAGGACCCAGGTTCACATCCCAGGGCTGGGGGAAAAACCAAGATGAACAACTAAAATAGAAAGTAAAGTGCTTCTTCCTCCTTTCTCTTCCTATCTGCTTGCTGACTCACCTTCATTTCTACCTGCACCTTTCCTTTGGAAAAAAAAAAAATGGAGGGGTTCGTGGAGGGCAGAGCTGGGATTCAAGTGCAGCCATTTGGCTCCAGAGCAATGAACTTCACTGCTGGGCAGGGCAGACCCATTTCTCCACAGCACAGGCTAGAGTAGAGATTTGGTTTCACTTGTCCATGGAGAAGCCAGATGTCCTAGAGAGGTGGCCTGTGGGTGTCTACTTGACACAGGGGATAGCATGCCATCGGAACTAACCTTCATCTAATTTAGAGCAGGGAGGGTTCCATCCACCCCCACCCTCCTTAGGTTAGTGCAGTCAGGCCTAGGTTGGCGGCCTGGGATCTGGCAGCTAGAAAATAATGAAATGAGGATCACAGAGGTCTTTTGGTAAGATCCTTTTAATTACTCCACATTGTCCTACTTTAGAAAAATAAGTTTGTTCTTCTCCCGAACACCCCTGCCCTGTCCACCCCTGTCCTCGCATTGGAAGATGAGATGGTGGGCAGCAGTTAGCAGCTGGAGATTTCCTGTGGGAGAGGAGGCCCTATTGACCTGATTACTAGTTTCTGCTCTGGATCTGGCACAAAGGGAGCCCCCTCTGTCCTTTAAAGAGGATTGAGGAGAATTCTAAAGACTTTTCTGTCCCATGCGTCCCTGTTCTTCTTCCTTCCTCCCTGAGAGCTGGTCAGTGTCCCTAGGGGCCCTTTGACCTGGAAACCAGGTTAGCCTGTGCTCAGCATGAGCTTGGCCAGCACTCAGCTTGGGTTGTTTTGAGATCAGTCCCCCAGCAGGTCCCAGAGAAGAGTCTTGGGCCGGGGACAAAGTTATCTCCGGAGGCACAAAACTTGGCCAGGCAATCATCACAAAGGCTTTGGATGAAGTGTCCAAACAGGTTTAGCACCCTTTTGGTATTTCTCTTATTTTGTGGGTTTATTTCATTCACCTGTGAAGAACCTGCCCTGCCTTAATCTCTGCTCCCCCAGGAATGAAAGACCAAGTAAGCTATCATTTGTTGGTTTTGTTTAAGAGCTGTGCTCCTGTCTCCTGTGCTGGGCTCAGCTGGGCCCCCAGTGCCAGTGCCGAGGTGCAGGCAGGTCAGGGAGACAATAAGGAGTGTGTGTCAGCTGTTGGAACACAGGGCCCACCTTATTCTGTATGTGACTAGAGGAATCTGGGAGACATTCCTTATCCTAAAGATCCCCAACTCCGCAACCCTAAATTACAGCAGTAGCCACAAAGTGGTATCCCTTTTTCAAGCAACTTTATTTTTTTACCATCAGATAACTTATTTATTTTTTAATGTAGTAGAAACATATGAAATTCCATTTCAAAATACATTTTTAAGTGTACAGTATTATTAACTGTATGCACACTGTTACATAGCAGATCTCTGGAACTTTTTCATTTTGCATAACTAAAGTCTGTTCCCACGAGCACAGTAACTCGCCACTTTCTCCACCTCTGCCTCTTGAACCACTATTCTACTTTTTGCTTCTAAGCATCTGACTTCTTTAGATCCCTCATGCAAGTGAAATCATGCAATATTTGTCCTTCTGTGACTGGCTTATTTCACTTCACATGATGTCCTCAAGGTGCATCTATATTGTGGCATTTCACAGGATTTCCTTCTTTTTTAATGTTCAATAATGTTCCTTTCTCTTTTCTTTAGCCATACATTGCTCAAAGCACATTTAGGTGATTTCCATACCTTAGATATTGTGAATAGTCCTGCAATGAACACGGGAGTGTTAATGTCTCATTGAGATTCTAATTCCAGGCCTTTTGGGTAAACACCCAGAAGTGGGATTACTAGGTGAGATGGTAGTTTTTATTATTATTATTATTTTAGGAAACTTCTGTTTTCTACAGTGGCTGCACTATTTTGTATTCCCATCCACAGAGAAGTGTTGTCGCTCTCCATATTCTTTGCTAGAACTCGTTATTTTCTCATTTGGGTTTTGGGTT
Source organism: Solenodon paradoxus (assembly GCA_004363575.1). Classification (NCBI taxonomy): domain Eukaryota; kingdom Metazoa; phylum Chordata; class Mammalia; order Eulipotyphla; family Solenodontidae; genus Solenodon; species Solenodon paradoxus. The sequence goes on along the minus strand of RJWH01005604.1, from coordinate 33,283 downwards.
TCGATGATGGTTGCCTTAATAGATGTGATGTCATTTGTGCTTTTCATTTTCTTTTCTGATGATTTGCTATGTTGATCATCTTTGCATATGCTTAAGAACCATTTGTATCTTCTTTGGAGAAATGTCTATTCAAGCCTTTTTTCCATTTTTAAATTGGCTAATTTGGGATTTGTTGTTATTGCATTGTAAAAGTTTCTTAGATATTTTGGAGATTATGTTAGATCATAGTTTGTCAGTAATTGTCCCATTCCATAAGATGCCTTTTCACTCTATTAATTACTTCCCTAGCTGTGGATAAGCTTTTTAGTTTACTGCTGCTCCACATGCTTAGTTTTGCTTTCAATGCTTCTACATTTGACTTCATGTCCAAGAAACATTGTCAAGACCAATGTCATGAAACTTTCCCCCTATGTTTTCTTTTGGGAGTTCTGTAGTTTCAGGGTTGACATTTAAGGCTTGAATTTATTTGAGTTGATTTTGTGTATGGCCTGAGATGAGGAGCCAATTGATTTTATGCTTGTGGCCACGCTGTTATTCTCAACATCATTTATTGAAGAGAATATCCTTTCTCCATTGTGTTTTCTTGACAACTTTGCCAAAGATCATTTGATCATATATATGTGGTACGTTCACTAATCTGTCTCATTGGTCTTATGCACCAGTACCATACCGTTTTAAGTACTGTGCTTTGTAACATATTTTGAAATCAGGAAATGTAGCTTTGTTTTTTCTTAAGGTTGGTTTGACTATTTTGGTCTCTGGTGCTTCTGTATAAATTTTAGCATTGTATTTCCAAAACCCAATTTGTGACTGGGTTAATAATTTTATTGTCTGCAGATTGGGCAGTCTGGACATTTTGAAACAATGTTAAGTTTTCTAATTCATGAGCATGAGTTGTCTTTCCATTTGTTTGTATCTTTTTAAAGTTTCTTCCAACAATGTTTTGTAGTTTCTAGTGTACAAATTGTGAGTTTGTTTCTAAGTATTCTATCCTTTTTGATGCTATTGTAAATGAGATTATTTTCTTACTTTCCTTTCACACTGTTGTTAAGATATGAAAGTGCAAGTAGGGAAGCGATGTCACAAGTCAGAAGAGTAGGAAGCCTCAGTCTCCAACTCATGAATATACCAATTCAGCAATGATTCATGGACAGGCTCCCTTTGCAGCAAATCCAGAAACAAACTGAAATGTTCCTGCAGTCTAGTCGAACATAAAACCAGACTTAATGAAGTGTGGAAGGAAAGATATGGAGCATCTTTTCACCAGACACATACCCCTGGCCTGTGCCATACAGCCAGAAGAGAACTCCTAGCTTCCAGCTTCTCCCAGGAGAGGGAAAAGATTTTTGTATGCAATTGAAGTTAAGTTGTTACCAGCTTTTAAGAGACTATTAATTTTTTTTTTTTTTTTTTTTTAAGGAAGGGTGCAGGCAGAATGAAGGCGAGTAAGCAGATAGGCAGGAAGAGAGAGGAGGAGTATTTTATTTCATTTTTACTTTTAGTTGTTCACACTGGTTGTTCACTCCTGGACCCAGGACTTGAACCCAGGGATATGTGGCTTGCTCCTTTGGAGGCAATTGACCTAACTGCTGCTCTACCAGGATGCACCTATAAGATATTTTTATAAGCTCCAAGGTAACCACACACACAAAAAAATCTATAGAAATTACAGAAAAGAAAAAGAGTGAGCAGTTAAAGCATATTAATATTTTTTAAAATCAACAAAACACACAGGAAGACAGCAAGAGAGGAAAAGACAGACAAAACAACTACAAAATTTACAGAAAATAATAAACAAAGTGGCAATAGTAAATCGTTCCCTCCAGTAAGTACTCTAATGTAAATGTATTAAACTCCCCAATCAAAACAAAACACTATGTTTTCTATAAGAAATTCACTTTAGCTTAAAGAACACACTTAAGCTGAAAGTGAAGAGACAGAAGAAGATATTCCATGAAAATACTAATCAAAAGAGAGTAAGAATAATTATATCAGAAAAACGGGGTTTCAGTTAAAACTGTCATAAGAGAGGAAGACATATAATGATAAAAAGATCAATCCACCAGGAAGATATAACAATGATAAACATATATATTCAACACTAGAGGGCTAAATATATGGCGCAAACCTTGACAGAAATGAGAGAAGTAGAGAGCTTTACAACACTAGTAGGAGACGTCGATATCCCAGCATCCAGACTGAAGAATCAGTAAGGAAACAGAAGACTTAAACAACAACAAAGACTGGTTGGAGCTGACATACCTGAAACATTTTTCCTGGTAGCAGAAGAAATCATATTCTTCTCAAGTGCACAGAGAACATTCACCAGAATAGATCATATGTTAGGTCACAATACAAATCTAAATGCATTAAAAAAATTGAAATCATACCAAATATCTTTTCTGACCACCATGGCATGAAACTAGATATCAACAGCAAAAGAAAAATTGGAAAACTTACAAATATGTGGAAATTAAACAATACCCTCTTGAACAACCATGAGGTCAAAGAAGAAAACAAAAAGGAAATCAGAAATAACTCAATATAAACAAAAATACAAATACCAAACTTATGAGATGCAGCAAAAACAATACTAAGAGAAAATTTATTATGGTAAGTGTCTGCATTTAAAAAAAAAACAAAAAACAAGAAAAATCTCAAACAATCTAACTTTGTATCTCATGGAACTAAAAAAAAAGAAAAGAAAAAGAAAAAAAGAACTAAGCCCAAAGTAACAAAGATCAGAGCAGAAATAAATGAAATACAACCCAGAAAAGCAATAGAATAGATCAATAAAACTAAGTAACTATTGACTTTTAAGAAAGACAAACAAAACTGACAAATCTTTAGATGGACTGCTAAGGGGAAGAATACAGAGAAGACTCAAAATCAGAAATGAAAGAAAAATTATAACTGATTCCATAGAAATTAAAGAATCACAAGAGATTACTATGAATAAGTATGTGCCAACAAATTGGATGACATAGAATAAATGGGTACATTCCTAGAAACATAAACTCACCAAGACAAAATCATGAATAAAATGTCTGAACAGACTGAAAGACCCCATCACTAGGATGGAGGTTACATCAGTAATCAAAAACTTCCCAATAAAGACGAGGACCAGATGACTTCACAAATCAATTCTACCAAACATTTAAAGAATAATTAAACCCAATTCTTCTCAAACTGTTCCAAAAATTGAAAAGGAGGGAACACTCTCAAATTCATTTTATGAGGCCAGCATTTACCCTGATACCAAAGCCAAAGACACTGTAAGATAACTACAGGCTAATAGTCCTGATGAATGAATATAAATGTAAAAATGTTCAACAAAATGCTAGCAAACCAAATGCAATAGCACATTAAGAGTTCTATGTATTGAAGCCAAGGGAATGTATCCTTGGTATGAAAATCAATTATGTAATGGAGCATATTAAAAGAATAAAGAATACAAATCACATGATTGTATCAATAGTTGTAGGAAAAGGTGTTGACAAAATTCAACATCCTTTCGTGATTTAAAATAAAACAAACAATATGGTAAAAATAAAAGGAAAGTATCTCAACATAATAAAGGCAATATAAGAAAAACTCACAGCAAACATCACACTCATTAGTGAAGAGCTGAAATCTTCCCAGACAAGAGGCAAGAATCCCCCTCTAACCTCTTCTATTAAATATAGCAATTAGGCAAGAAAAAAAAAACAAAACAGGCATCCAAATCAGAAATGAAGAAGTAAAATTGCCCCTGTTTGCAGACAATCTTACATACAGTCATGCAATGCATCACAAGGACGTCTTCTGATAAATGTGTCATTGTGTGAACATCATAGAGTGTGTTCATACAGACCGACATGGCATCGCCTGCTACACACCTAGGTTTGGAGACCACCCACCATATATGTAGCCCGTTGTTTGCTGAAATGACCTGTAGCATCTCATAACTATATAGAAGACCTTATAGACTTTTTAAAAAAGCTGTAAGAATTCAGTAAAGTTACAGGGTACAAAATTAAAATACAAAATTAGTTGTACTTCTGTACTCTAATAATGTATTATCTGAAGAGGAAATTATGAAAGCAATTATATTTATATTTAAAAAATTTTTTTCATGTAATCCTTTTAATAGCCATCAAGGATTATCATTTCTCCATTATACAGATGAAGAAACTGAGGCATAAAAATTTGCCCACAGTGACCCAATTAATACATGTCAGACTTGAGATTTTACCCTGAAAACCCTGCTGTCCGACTAGAATATGCATTTTTAACCTGCCTGCTTCTGTTTCTACCAACATGAACCTCTACCTTGGGGCAGACAAGGGCCAGCAGGCGGGTGAGGGAGGAAAAGGGAGCAGCTGCTACAAAAAGGGGCTACAGAGAAGACAGCATTTAGATAGTTTTTCCCAAAGGTGGCCCTGATTTGACTTCATTTTTTATCCTTTTTTTTTTTTTTAATAAAAGTTTACTGTTGGACACTGAAACTCTGACCCTGCTGCCCTCAATTAGCAACAATCCTGGGGACCAGGCCACTGCTCCTGGTCAAATAGGACAACCTCCTGAGCTGCCTTAAGACATTCAGGGGGAACAAGGCCCTCTGGACAAACCCCACACTGATTGGGGTTCCTCCATCCTCCCTGTCTCTTTCCAGCTCTGTATATTCTTCCCTTGGATTGCCTCAGGAAAAGGAAAGAAGAAATGTTTTTTAAAAAGAAGTTTAATGAAACCAAACACTTGTGTTTCCAGCTATTGACATTGGATTGGTGCTTCTCTCGTCCTGCCATTTGGGACAAGTCTTTAACTGCCTCTCTTCGTCCGACAGTCTAATGCAAACAGACCATAAAAAAATAAACTTTCCCCCCAAATATTATCTTAGGCCTCATTTTATCGTGCTTCTTGAGCTGTCTCTGTAAAAGGGAAGCAAAAAGAATGTGGGTATTATTAGTTTGTGCAGAGTTGAAGAGGGCCCTCATCATCCAGGATCCCTAATATGGACTCTGCTTTTATCTGTCTCTTCCCAGAACATTCAGTGTCCCACCCACTCCCATTTGGACCTCACTCAGGCCCTTCTCATCAATTCTCCACTTCTTGTTCACCCACCTGTAAGATGGGCTCATAACACCCGTTACAAGGTTGCTTAAGACAGAGGAGGCACAGAGAGGTGGCCCTTCTTATAAGAGGGGTGGTAAACTATGAGCTAACCAGGGAGAACATGCCCCTGACTCAAATGAAGTTTCATTAATCTTAAACAAAAACCCAACAAGCAAAAACTTTTGTTGACCAAAACAAAACAACTGCCAGTGGGTTTGGTCTTGGAGCTGCCTGTTTTCAACCCCATAAGGATTGTGAGAGAATATTCCAGAAAGTGGCTTATAATCCACATGCCCCTAGGATGAAAGATGTCTACAAAAATTTCTTTCAAGGGGGGAGAATATGAGAACCTTTCCTTCTGGAAGGCAGGAACTGATGGGGTGGGGAAGTGGGAAGTGGGAAGAAAACCTAACTACATATTGACCTGGGGTAAAGTCTTAGGGGCTCAAGGGATATATTGAGAGAAGATCAGTATGGAATTCATCTTGATCTTGACAGTTTTGCCAGATTCAGACTAATTAATCAGATTCAGATTAGCTAACAAAAAGAAAAGTGCAACAAAGAAACAAACAAGTGATTGTGCTGAAAGTGAAATTGTTGAGAAGTAATTAGAAATATGTAGATATGACAGAGGTTTAAGCTTCAAAAAGAAAATAAAAAACAACTAAGCATTCATCCTGATGTTTCTGTTTAAAGGATACCAGAAGTAACCAAATCGTAGGAGAGATCTTCTTAATTGGAATTTCACCATTCTGAAACCACAGATAGATCTAGGTTGAATAATAGAACTGAATATCAATGGCCATTAATACCAAAAATTATTTTGTAGATACTTACATACTTTTGTACCACCACTTTTTTTGACAAGAAACCATCTTGCCAAAAAATAATCAAACCCAAATTTGCTCAACCTATACATTCAGCTAGCAATTTAGAACAAATACAAGGTGAGAGGGACACCAGGTGCAAAATCTACATTAGGTACGACTCTACAAGTGACCCCTGTCCCCACCCCCACTTCTCTGTTCTCTATTTGGAAACTTTACAAATTCATTATGTTACTATTTAAAGACTATAAAAATACAGGTAACTTCTGCTCACCATTCATTGGCCAGAAGTAATCAAAGGAACCACTCAACCACCAGGTGGAAGAAATACAGAAGCACAGGACTATAAATTTACTCAGAAATAGTTGGTAAACAACACTCAGAAAGCAATTCTCACTTTGCTTGGTTATGATTAAGTGAAAGAATACTAGCCCCCCGGAAGTGGTTAAAATTTCAGTCACTACCAGCTATCATTGCACAAAGTACAAATTGTATTGCCTGTTCGTCAGCCTACAGATCACTATGCAAACAGCAGATGCACTTGGTGATGTGACCACAGGACTTGTTTCAAAGTTTATCAGTGTCTGATCACTGTGCAGCAGTTCCTTAGTTCAGGCACAGACAGCAAAGCATGTAGCTTTGTTACCTCCTTGTCTCCCAGTGATACTGAACACAATTGAGTGACTGATAGAGGATTAGCTAACAAAAAGAGAAGTGCAACAAAGAAACAAACAAGTGATTGTGCTGAAAGTGAAATTGTTGAGAAGTAATTAGAAAATGATGAGAAGATTTGAAAACAGCAAGAGCAAAGCAAAGATAGGGCAAAACATAGGGCTGCTTGAAGCTAGGGTACTAACCATGTCGGAACAGTCCAATGAGCATAAAAAAACAAGGTAAAGTCACTTTCTCTTCTTTCAGTTTAAATTCCACTAGAAACAAAGGTGTTTATATTTGAAATGAAGTGTTTTGTTCTTCTACTTTGGATCGAAAGCTGTAACATTTTTTAAAACCTAATGAGCTTGGCTAGCGTTCAGGCCACAGGTCATGTGGAAAGAAAATAGTAATTGCAAGGAGACTGAAGAAACTTTTACTGCCAATAAAATTTCATCACTTCAGAATTCAACATGAGTTGACTGATGTTAAGCTACTGGGGAAGCAGCTAGCCCAGATAAGATACTGCTGTGAAATTTGTACTCAGCTTTCCTTTAGGACATTAAGTGACACCAGCAAAACTTGCCTTAAAGTAATGCCCATGGATATTTCATGACATCACACGCTGAAGATATAATATTGAAAGCAGATCCAAACTTAGAAGCCTAATAATTCATAAAGGCATAGAAAAGATGCTTTCTCTGTATCACAAATTCTGCAATGTGAGGAAAAACACTTTTGATACATTCGTTTAAAGATAATGTATTTTAATTCTAAATATGCCCTTAAATTACAATGTAATAAATACATATTAGTTTTACTAATTTTCAATTCCCTATGATTTATATGGATAGTAAGAGAATTGTTAAGGTTTTGACAACATTTTTAAGGGTCACAGAACAACTGTCATTTATCCCGTTGATTATCAAGATCATTTAGGATTTCAACTTACACTGCTCTTTTTTATGGTCCTACACTGCTGTGCAAAGCAAAGGCCGGCCTGCATACATTCTTCATTTGTACAGAGTTAGATTACAATGTGCTTACGTCTCTTTGAGCCAATTCAGTTATATGGAGGTAAGGACACTTCTGGACAAAAGCTTGAACTAGGATTAGGTAGGTATATGGATGACTTCCAAGGAAAGAATAATAATAAGAGCAACAGTATCTAACATATAGTGGGTTTTCACTATGTGCCAGGCATGTGCTAACAGCTTTCCATACATCACATCCTTCTGCATCACCTGCAGAAGACTTAGCGCATGCCCAGAAGGAGACTTGATTCATCAGGAAACAAGACAAGAAATAGTTGCCCCACCATAAGTAAGATGTGTGTGATTAGGAGCCCTGATGTATAGAACAGGCTGTCACTGAGTAAAGTGGTTAGACAGAGAAGGACAGGCTGGGTTCAGCTCTAGATGACTTAAACCCTTAAAAGATTATAGGTTGTGCTCTCTAGGTGATTAAAAAATAAACAAGAATACAGTGAACACAATTAACAAACCCTAATATTCTTCCCATTATGATTTGTTACTACTTTAAAAAAAATTTTTCTGGTAGTAAATTCTTTCCAAACCATGTGATTGGTTGTCTGTGTTTTACTGGTGCTAAATTTGGTGTGGTCTGCAGTTTGGGCAAATCCTGGAGAAAGAAGAGCTCACCGTAGACCTGCAGAGTCAGCACACTTTATGGATCTTGAAGGATAGGTAGGACTAAGAAGGGGGAGCAGGGAGGGAAGGATGTACCAGAACGATGGGAGCTGAAAACACTGAGCTGGCCAGAGCACATGGTGTGTGCAAGGGGTTAGCCAGGTTGGGTAGATAGACCGGGGCCATATTTTAAAGTTCTTGAATTTCCGGTCAAGGGATTTGCAGTATATCCCATTAGCACTGGGAGTCCCTTGGACGTTGATGCAATTTTGTCCCTGTCATCATCTTCCCCCACCTACATTGGAATGTCCAGGTGACCAAGGTGCTCAGAGTCCTCTTGGGCAGAAGCCCCAAGTGGCTTAAGATTGGGGTCCCTGTCACCCCAGGGGCTGTTTGCCTGTGCTCCCTTGCTGTCAACACGCAGAGCACTGCTCATCACCCAGCGCCCTTCCAAATGAGCCTTACCAGCTCAGGTTTCTGGACGGATGCCCAGAGTGGGGGCTGGCAGCAAGGGGCCCTAAAAAGAACCTGATAGTTCTCTACTCTTGCAAAGAGCTGTTCATCAGGTATAGGTGCTGTAGCCATCTTGATCTCATCTTTCCCTCCTACCTCTGCCAAACTGTTCAAACACTTTATTCTCCAAACACATCACAAACAAATCCAATCTTGCAACTGCTCTGACCTGAAACCTGCTGGGAGGCAGAAGAATGGTAAGAATGCATTCACTTGGGTTGACTGCAGTGCTTTTGAAGAAAGGCTTGGCTGTAGCATCAGATAATGGGGGCAAACCCAGATTTTGAAAGACCCAAGACAGCAACTCCGTGTCACTACTCTCTTTCTCCTGGTAGCAGTGGGATCTTAATCACGGTTTGGGGAAGGTGCCTCGCACAGTTTTCCACTGTCAAGCAGTTTCAGCTCTTGTCCTAAATTGCTGCCCTGTGACAGTTGGGCAGTAAATGTCCTTATTCTGAAGCAAAATTCAAACGTTGTTTTTCTATCTTGGTTTTATGCATTCAGGTCAAAGCCTCTGGCTCCTCTCTTTGAGAGAATGAACGAGTCCAATCTGGCTGAACTCAGGGTGGAAATGTTGTGAAACTTTGGCCCGGAGCTGGTCAGAGGAGGTTGCCACACGAGAGGCTCTGAAAACCCAGAGGAGCTGGTGCTGACCGCCTGCAGGTGTGTTCACCTGTGCTTTGGGCCCAACTGCAAGTTTTCCTCTTTGGACTCACATTACCTTCCCGTTCCCCAGGCCCAGCCCAGTCCTTTCCATGAAGCCTTCTGCCGACTCCTCCAGGACACGTGACCTGTCCCTGCTCACACAGCAAACGTGGGGGACACATGACCCAGATTCAGTTATGTGCTTTCTTGCTTAGCTTGGAGCCTTCTTTTCTTAGCATGGAAAATCTCCCAAATGCAAAGACTATGTTTTCTCAACACAGGGCTGGGGACAAAGTGTAGGTGAATGAAATATAACTGTGCCAGTTAAAACTGGGTTGGCCAAGACCATTTCTGAGGATGTTGACCTATATATATAACTACCTTGGTGCACCTCGGTGGCTCAGTGGCTAAAGTGTAGTGGCTGGGCTTCAGGCCCAGGGGAAGGAAAGAGTAATGATAACAAGGTGGAAAACTTGTATTTTCGGGATACTTTCTAGGCAGTGAAAGACATGCTTTGATCTGGCTCCTGGGAAGAAGGAAAGAGTGGCAGGGAGAGACCCATGGGGATATTTCATAGATAGTTGCTACACATTTTTCCCCCCAAGAGGTTTGCAAGTTTGACTCAGAGCCAAACTGGTCAGGAAGACAGAGCGTGGCTGGGGGCTCCCCAGGCTGAGCAGCATGGCTTCTCATTACACCCATGCCCAAGTTGTCTGAAGGGCACCCTACTCTGCATTCATGATTTCACTATCTGGCCTGGCAGCTTGCTATAAACATAATGTATTCTTAATCCATCTTTGAAAAATAAATGAATGCACACAGGGAACTGAAATGAATGCATCAAAGTTTTTCTTCCCAGGTGGAAAATGATCTTAAGGCATTGTTCATGATGAGCTTTCTCTTGGTTGAAAAGGAAGAGAGACATTGCTTCTGCAGTCCCTCTTCTCCAGTCTTGCTGGTCTCAACGTGGTTTGTGAACAGCATTGATACTGCTTGGAAGCTGCTTAGAAATGCAGACTCTCAGCCCCCACCCGACCTACTTTATGAGTCTGGATTTCAAAGGCATTCATATGCACTGCTCTCTGGGGCACAGAGAAAATAATCAAATGGTCTAAGTTTGGGGTTTGGCACTACAAATAAATCCTAAATGAGAATAATGGCATCTGCAGACCATCCCTCAAGCCGTGAGAGTCTTTACTGAAATGTACTATGTACTTAGTTCAGGCTTAGGCACTGGAGGAAAGAAGCAGAACAGGTCCAGTGAGAAAGGGATTTCAACCCCAAACCTGCTCCCCTTTCTTGTACAAGCCACTGAAGGGCAGGCTCTTGTGGGATTCTCCACAGCACAGCCCTTGGGTGACAGCAGTCCAGAGAAGGTCCCTATTTTCAGCAGTCATTAAGATTGAGCTAGCAAATCTTCAGGAAAGACACCGCAGTCTCCACACGGAGACTTCCTCTGTCATAGTGTTTGTCTTTTGCCATGGAGCATTGCCAAGTCGGTTGAAAGCTTATTGCTAAATGCTGCAAAAGTTCAAGCACCCAGGCTTTCCCCAGATCTAGTGTGGGGTTTGGAGCACGTGTGCGTGGTGAGTGCCGGTCCCTGCTGTTTACTTGAAGACACAGCCCTACTGTTGAAATCTGTGCCCCCTGCATTGAATCTGGCCAAGTCTTTTAGAGTCTTTTAGAACACGGTGCTTGAAGTGTAGGTTTGGAGAGAGACTGCCCTGAGTTCATTCCCAGGCTCTGCCCCTTTGTTAGCTGTGGGGCCTAGCACCAGCCCCAATTTTCCAGCTATGAATAAAGTGATGCTTTTTTTCTGCTTCATTTGGATGAAATCCAACTTATCTTTTCTTTCATGGGTTGTGTTTTTTTATGTTATATCTAAGAAATCTTTGCCAAGATCATAAAATATTTCTCTCCTATTTCCTTCTAGACAGTATATAATCTAAAGTTAATATTTAGGCCTATAATCTCTTTTTAGTTTTGACTGTGCTGCAAGATAGGAGGAAGAGAGAGGTTCCTTTTTCTTTTTTCCTTCACCCTTCCCTCCCTCTGATCCCTCCTTTCCTTCCTTTCTTTTCTTTTTGAAATACAGATATGTAATTGATCCAGTACCATTTATCGAAAACACCATCCTTTCTCCCTTGAATTGTCTTGTACTTTTGTAAGCTAAAAATTACCCCAAATATATTTATGGGACTATTTTTGAACACTCTGCTCTGTCTAATTGTCTCTCTGTCCTTTGGCCTACATAGCAGTGTCTCGGTTTCTGTGGCTTTACAGGAGCCCTTAAAACACACAGTAGGAGACGTCCGACATTGTGCTTCATAAAAAGTGTCTTAACAATCCTAGATTGGCTATATTTTCATATGTATTTTAGAATTGATTGAAATGTAACATCTGCTGAAATTTTGCTTTTAATCTTTAGCTACATTGGAAGAGAACTGGCATCTTAACAGCATGAAGTCTTCTAGCTCATGAACTTGGTATCTTTCTCCATATATTTTTATATCTTCAGTTTCTCTCAACAGTGTTCTGTTTTCAGTATATACATCTTACATATCTTTTGTTACTGTTATTCCTGTTTTTGCCATTCTTATAAATTAACTCTTTTTAATTTCATTTCTGTTTGCTGCAAGCCTTATAAAGGTAAAATTAATGTTTGTAAATTTGTAACATGTGACCTTATAAATTCATTTATTAATTCCAGTATTAGATTTGTCGATTATTTAGAGCTTTCTGAATAAGAAATCATGTCATCTGAAAACATAGTTTTAATTCTTGCTTTCTGATCTTTACTTTTTCTTGCTGTATTGCACTAGACAGGACCACCAGTAAAATGTTGAATAGTGGTAATAAATATGGCATCTTTGCCTTATTCCAAAACTTATCAGGAAACTGTTCAACGTCATCATTAGGAATATCTTTGATCAAATTGAGAAAGTTCCTTTCAACTCCTAGATTGCTGAGAGTATTTTTGTTTATCATAATCATTCATTAAGTGTTGTCAACTGTTTTCTCTACCTCTATTAAAATAATCCTATATGGGCACACCCTGATGGCCCAGCAGCTTTGCCCACCAAACATAGTCCACAAATTCCAAGGTCTCCGGTTCAAGACCCAGGGCTGGGGGCAGCAATAAGATGAATAACTAAGTAAAATAAATAAAATGCTTCTCTCTTCCTTTCTGCCTACTTGCCTTTCTACCTGCCTGTACCTTTCCTTTAAAAAACAAACACAAAAAAGATGCTATTAGATTTTTTTCTCTTCTGTTCTTTAAATGTAGTAAATTGCATTTAATGATTTTTAATATTAAATCAACTATGCATTCATGGGTCCATGGTGCATTATTCTTATTATATATTATATATTATTATAATATGTTGGTATATATTATATGTTATTATTATATATTGTTGGGTTTAATAAGCTGATATTTTGTTAAGTATTTTTACACCCATGTTCATGAGGGGTGCTAGCCTATAATGTTTCTTTTTTTATGTTTGTCGTGTCTGATATTAGAGTTTTGTCAGTATCATAAAACAAACTGAGTAATTGCTATATTGTGATTTATAAGAAATATACACTTGGTCTTTCAGATTACCAAACGTATTTCTCATACATATTTGATCTTCAACCATAGTTCCTGCCTCACAGCTCCCAGTGCTGTGGGAGAATAAAGGTATCTCTTATCATGTGAATGAGGAGACTTTTGGAAGGACCGGGACCTAAGAATGGGGACCAACTGCCAGGGAGCCAGCTTTGTGATTAGAAGGTTGAAATTTCTAGTTCCACCCCAAACCTCGAGGCAGGAGAGAAGAACTAGAGTTTAAAACCATTGATAATGGCCAATGATGTAATGAAGCCCCCCAACCCAAAAGGAGGAGCTTCATGAGAGCTTCCAGGCTGGTAAACACATGGATATTGGGGAGAACCTTGCACCTAAAGAGGTCATAAAAGCTCCTCGCTCTTTCTCCACACCTTGATCTATATATCCCTTCCATCAGGCTGTTCCTGAGTGATATCCTTTGGAATAAATCAGTTGTCTAGTGAGTAAACTCACTAGTGCCCTGAGTTCTGTGAGCCTTTCTAACAAGTTAATTGAACCCGAGGAGGAGGTTGCATGGAACCTCCAAGCTGTAGCAGGTTGATCAGAAGCAAAGCTAATAATCTGGGCTTACAACTGCTGTCTGAACTGTAAAGTTCTTGGGAGGAGACTAAGTCCTTAACCTTTGGAATCTGATACTCTCTTCTGCTAGTCTCAGAACTGAACGATGAATTTGGGATCCTCAGCCAGTATTTTCTTAGATATATTTTTTGCCCCACTAGCTCTCTGCGCTCTCCTGGGACTCCAATTAACTGCACATTGAAACTTTGGATATAGTCCTACATGACCCTGAATCTTAATCAGTTTTTTTCCAATTTTTTTATTCTGCTTGTCTTCAGATTAGTTTCTTTTGATTGATCTTCCAGGTCACTCACTCTGTCCTTCATTAGGCTAGTGGCTTTCTAACCAGTTTTATTTAATATGTAAACTTGAATCATCTGTTTAGATTTTACAATGCAATCAAAATCCACAGTGATAAAGTAAATTAATATTAACTATGTAGTGCTGACATTTCATATATAACATGACTAAAGCATGTCCTCAGGCTTGAGACTTTGTGATGACTTCATAAATGAAATAAGAGCTAGAGAGCTGGTCAGGAGACAGACAGCACACAGAGTCTACAACACGGTGTGACCAGGTCTAAAGCCCAGATGTGAACAGTGTACAATGGGAGTGCCGGGATGCACCCGGCTGCTGGTACCCCGGGAATCAAGAAATGCATTCAGAGTGGAGTTTAGTTAGGCATTTAACCAGCAAGAAGAGTGCCACTGTATCAAAAAGCAAGAAGAGCATTCTAGGCCGAAGGATTATGAGAAGGGACTGCCACGGTTTGAAAGAAAGAGTGACGCTCCTCATGGAGAAGAGCAGTCTGTGTTAAGACTCCCTTGATGACCAAGCTGAGGAGTAGTATGTTCTTGCTGCATCATGCAAAGGTCCTTGTGGGAAGTAATGGGGCTCCTCATTTCTCTTGGAAGGCTGAAGTAGGTGCTCTGGCTTAACAAGTTCTCAGATTGGTTGAGAAGCTAAGAAGAGGTAGAACAATTATGACCACTATTCTACACCAGCCACCATCTTCTTTCATTTAAATGACCGTACTCTCCCCAGTGAGCCTGCCGGTGTAGCATTTGCTCACTTCAACCCTTTTTCCACAGTTGCAGTCAATCATCTTGTTAAAACATTTCAAATAGTAAAACATGCTCTTCCATTGCTTAAAACCACTCAATGTCTTCCCATTGTGCTTAATATATTCTGAGTCTATGCTAGTTCCCCTGAGCTCATGCTCAGTCTCACTCTGTTCCCCCCTCACACTCAATCACAGTGGTCTTTGGGCCAGCCCTAGTCGGGTCATACTCTGGAGTGCTTTGGGGCTGCCTATTGCCTTAGTCACTGGTGCTCTTTTCCTCCCAGCTCTTCATGTGTCTGGCTCCTTCGGAGTCTTCAGTTCTAGCATAACTCTCAAGTCCTCAGAAGGACTTTCCCTCTCTCAAGTATCTCCCGCTACTACAACCTGTCACCCACCCCCAATTTACTCCATTCAAAGCATGATGAGTAATTTGTAGGCTTTTAACTTGTTCATCTGATTGAATTCTGCCTCCCCTACTCCTATATAAACCACAATGTCAAGGATCCTGGTTCTCTTGTTTTTCATTAACTCCCCATCACTGGTACAGTACCCATCATGTAATCGGTACTCAAACGCTGTTTGAAAAAATGGCTATAATTAAGTGCTAAAGGCTGTGTTGTCAACTCTGTGTATCACAGAGGGAGATGAGTGGGGATAAAAGATCAGAGTCGGGGAGAGAAAGCCCTATTTGGAGGGAGAAACTCCAATTCACACTACCCTACATGAAAGAGGGCACCTGCCCGACCCCACCGGGATCTCACCGTGGTTCTGCAGTTCTGTAGCTAGAGCAGCTGGAGGGAGCAGCTCCGCCTGTGAAGACGATGCTTGAGTAAGATATGCAGCTCTTCTGTTCTCTGAACAGACTCTGATATGCACACTTCAGGGCTGACTTCCATGCTCCCCAGAAAGACAAGCTCACTTCACCTTCCCCAGTTCTTGCTTCTAAGCCACAGGATAGCTTTGAAGATCTCACTCTCCCCATCTGCCTTGCCAACCCAATTCCTAGAAGAGGAAACCTATTCTCTGTTCTAGGAGTTTACTTCTTATTCCTGAAGACAAGACTAAAAGAAAAAAATATTATGAAATAAGCATCGTTTTTAAAGCCATTGCTGTTTCTACAGTCCGGGAACAGTTCTGGAACACTCCTGCCTCAAACCCAGGCATCACATAATGAGAATATGCACACATGAGAGTTGGAAGCCAGCAGGAACACCTTCATCCAGCCCAAGCACTAGACAGAGACATGCGCAGAAACGTGTGATGTCGGTATGCACTTTTATTAGGTGAGATGTGATGTTCAGAAAGTGTACGGCACACATCCCAAGTAGACATTCTTTTAGTAACAGCACATTAGCCAAGTTGGCCATCATGGCTTCTCACCAACCTTCTTGACTTTCGTTCTTTCTTATACACAGTTATGGACTAAGAACATCTCTTTTTGGCTGGGCTAGAGTGGGCCCTCACCTTCCTGGCCTCCTCAGAGAACGTTCATAGTGTTTTGCCTTTTTTCCCTGCTGGATGCACTTAGGATAAAGGGTGGAAGCCCACTTTTCTCTGGGGCTTCCTTGGTTTATAGGGTTCATTTCCGACACCTATTCTCTTAGAATATCAGATGAAGGCACAAACACCTCCTCTCCCACCTCCGACTTCCTTATCGTTATGTTTCCTGCTGCCTGCTCCCTCCTCCCCCAAACAAATGATTGCTGAAAGTCTATTGATAATGGGTTGGGCTGCCTGGGATATTGGGTTTCCCTATTTCTGAATGTGATTTTCTGCTTTGGGCTCCCCAGGTCTTGGGCATAGAGAACCTGTATCAAAAACAGCACAGAACATCTAGGGCAGAGGCAGAGGGAGTAGGTCCAGGCAAGAAAAAAGGTCCAATTGCCAAGTGTTCTGGACAGCATGGCTAAGCAGGCTTTCCTCCTGGTCAGTGTCAGAGCACTTTGGCCAATCTGTGCGTGTCCCCCAGGGAGCATCAGCAGTGTTTCTGCAGAAAGCAAAAGTCTGGAGGCCCTCCTCGCACAAGCCAGGATGTCCTCCGTAGGTCTCAGCCTGGGAAGTAACAACGTAGGCAGACCCAGCCCTGTGTCAATGTTGCAGGGTCCGCTACTGTGCATCAGCTTCATCGCAAGAGCTGAAAATGAGCTTTCGGTAAAGAAATTACATTCTTAATGCCTACCTGCCTTCTTCTTCCCACTTCCCGCCAGACAAATGATGTCGCCCTGAAATTTTAGAGATTCGTATTCTCACTGGGGAAATTTAAAAAAAGAGAGAAAAATCCCTTTCCAGATTCCTCCTGAGTGGACTGCATGAGGAGATGTCTGTAAGTAGTTGTGGGTAGATAGCTCAGACAGAAAAGCAAAAGCACTTTAAACTGACAACTCAGTCCAAACCACTAAGGTTATAACTCTTCTCCCCGCACCCTGCTTTCCAGTAGAGGAGTAAAACAGACGCATTATTGGCAGCTCATTAGTGCTAAGGAGAGGCGTCTCCAGAATGACATCAGCTGGACCCAAATCTACGCTTTCACCAGAAGCCTTAGCCGCTTTCCAATCGTAGAGAAGACACACATGGGGACGAGGCATAAATAAGACACAGATTGGAGACTTTTTGATGTGTTTAGCACATTTTTGTGACTTCCTTTAATACCACAGACCTTGTGTTCTTCCACCATCAGGAGAACAAAAGAGAAGCCTGTGATGGGGGGGTGCCGAGATGGGGGGAAACCCATTCAGTAAAAAGGTCTGTTTGCCTAATTAGTATTTTTAATTCAGGCACTCAGAAGGAGAGTCCAACATGAAAAGAGAAGAATGAATACCACAGCTGAGTAACTTCAGATATAAAAAGTCCCTTCATTAAATCCCTTGTTTTTCAATTCATAATTGAACTTAAATAAAGAGTGACCCATAGGCAGCTGTTTCTAATATCGAGTCCCCACCACACATGAAAGACGCATTTATTCCTCAAGCAGCCTCCCTACCCTTGGGTGTTATCAGCTGAGCATGTTTTGAACCTACCTAATGCATTTGAGGTAGCTTGGGTTTATTTTTCTTTCAATAAAATAAATGGTTTTGTAATTAAATTTCTGCATGCCTGTGCTTAATGGTTACATTGACAAGTGCTAATGTATGGCAAGAGAATGAGTTTGAAATGAAACATGCTGTTTTCGAATCTGCAAGCAATTTTACAGAGGGGCAATCAAACCCCGCGTGCCAGCAAAACATTTTCATTAATCTGCTCGCCGCACCCCTGCCCACTCGCCAGTCACGTGAGGACACTTTTCAGCTCCCTCTTTGCCCACCCCCTCCCTTGCCTTTTTCTCAAATGCACACGCACACGCACACGCACACGCACACACACTATGAAGCAAGCCGTTGTTTGAAACCGTTTTGTGGTCTCTGGCAGGCGGGCCGGTGGAAATTCGCTGACTTTTCACCGTGAAAAGTTGCAGCTGTCTCCTCCGAAGGGACTGGCTGTCTCACCCTTTCAGTCCCTGGCAGCCAGTCAACAAGAAAATCTGTACCTCTGTTTTCTTTTTTTTCAACTTTTCCCCCTTAGCTAAATTTATTTTTGAATAAATCTTCTCAGAAAATAGAAAACGGCTATTACATATCTGGACTCAGTCGGGGCAAACCACTTCCAGCCATGGTGAAGGAGGCAGCCTTCCAGCCCTGGGCCTGCAGAAGGTTCATGAATGGAAACCTGGATGTCAGGTGGGGGCCTCTGTGGGCTCCAGTTCTGCCTGCTGTCAAGGAAAGGAGCCTTCAGCCTCGGCTCAGGCCCACCGCACAGGTTCAGGCCATGGACATAAGGCCTATGGCCCTGCCCATCTTGGAAGGCCTGTGTTTCACCTGACTGCTAGAGGCATGGCTTCCCAGGGCAACAGCTGATCTGGAGCCTCCTAGGCTCCTCTTCAAAGACCAAGAAGGGAATAAGGGTCTACAAGCTGTATGGATGAGGGGAGATGGCACACAATGGGTCTCTGGCTCAGAGGTTGCCCATAGGTGTGTGAATTGGCATTTTCCATCCACGCTGGGGGAGAGGCCTGGGGCGGCCTGGTAAATGCTGACTCACACCCTCAGGGTAGGCCAGAATTACAAGTAGTCCTACCCTGGCATGGCTTTCTCCTGCTGTTTGTCAAGACAGTGTTTAGGGAAGAGTTTCTGTGTGGTCCTAGCCTCTCTGAATTTACTGCAGTGGAAGATAGAAGAGACACTGCATGTGGGATTTCAGAAGAAAAGATTGCCACATCTCAGGACCCCTGTCTGTTTCCTAAGGCCTGGATTGCCTGTAAGCAGGGCAGCGGGAGGGGAGGAAACACTTCATTTCATAAGAGGCTGGACCGCAGAAGTTCTTGGGAAAGAGACATAGGGATGTAGATCTCTACTGAAGTGTAAATGATGGGTAAGGCAAAAGCTATCATGAAAGAGTGAAAGAAAAGGCACTAGAGCTAACTGGCATCTGAAAGGCAGGAGGGGAACTCTTGAAAGGAGAGGATGGGAGGGTGTCTAATGTCACCAACAATAGACAGCTTCACAGGGATCTCATGAAGAGAGAGTGTTCCTTGATTAAATATCTGCTAGTGGGCTTATAGAAGAGGAAGAGACTTGATCTTGTCTGGGGTGAAGGGGCAGAGGAGAGGCTCACACCGCGGAAGAAGATGATAAAGACAGAGAGGGATGGGGCAAGAAGGCTGCACCTGTGAAGCCTGGCTGAATCTGAGCTGGGATCCTGAAGGACCTAAGGCACAGAGACTGTGAGAGCATTGTCATCTACCACTAACTTGGTTAGTGCCCCATCCAACAGTAGACTACTTTAGCCAGCCATTCTGCAGCTGGCAAAAAATGAACTCACAATATGCTCAAGTGTGTTGCTAGATCTTTCAGGCATAACAGAGACATTATCTGCCCTCTCAAAGATACAGCGTACTAATGGAGGTAAAGACAAATGCTACCTGACTGCAGAGGAGGAAACAATCAGCTGTGCTAGGAGGAAGAAGAGAAAGCCTCATGGAAGAGGTGAGTCTTAAAAGATGAGAATGTCAAAAGGGGAAAAAGATGTTCCAAGGTAAGAAACCAGCATAACTTGGGTAAGAGTGTGTGTGTGTATGTGTGTGTGTGTGTGTGTGTGTGTGTGTGTGTGGTTTGAGTGGGGGTGGGAAATGGAATAAAAGTTAAGATGGAGCCATATTGAGAACCTTGATCAGCAGGCTACAACATGCATGTGTTATTATGAAAACCACAGGCGCTCCTCGAGGACGGGGGCGAAGGAGGGAAAGAATGGTGATGTGACCCCATCTGTGTTTTTGTAACCATATTAAAAGGGCGGAAAAGACAGTAGAGGCAGGCAGAGCAGAATAGCCCAGGTCAGAGAGGAAGAGGGCTGTCAAGGCAGAGGCAGAGTTCCTGGAGAGAGGGGATGGATCCTGGGGATGCTGCAGGGTTCAGGACCAATGGTTCAGATGAGGTAGGAGGAAGAGAAGCGCCAGCAAATCATCTGCCATCTTTAGGATGCCTAGAAAGATTCTCCTGGCCATGAAAGACTCAGAAATGGAATTGGAGGAGGGAGAGAGGGAAACACCAGTTCCAGTGCATATGTGGAGATGGAGTTCCCAGAGGTGACTTTCATAAGACAATATTCAGGAGACAGTAGAAAGATAAATGGCCAAAGTAGGAGAAAGACAGAACACTAAGCAATGTGCACTTTGAATATAATTAACAGAACAGATAAGAAAGAACTGCAAGGGAAATCAGAAATGAATCAAGAGGAAAAAGGGATGAGAGTTTCAAGAAGAGCTGAAGCACATTTCTGATGTTTCAAGTTGACCTCAGAAGGGCAAATGGTTAGGTGGTGGGTAGGGTTTGGCAATGAAGAGCACAATGGTCATCTTAGGGAGAATAGTCCAAGCAAAGGGGAAATTAAGCAGGAAGTAGGAAAATAGAGCAAGAGTACATGTTGGATTTGGTTTTCAAGAAGTTTTATGGTGCTGGTTGAAAGGAAAGTTGTCTTGGGTGATAATGGGTCCTTGAACAGTGCTCGGCGAGAGATCAGTTAGGAGGTAGAAACTGAAGAGCAGCAGAGAAGGGACTGTCTGATGAGCAAGATCATGGTAGAAAGGGGTGAAAGGATTGACCTTGGAAAGCAACAGGAAGAAGTGGTGATGGTCCAGAAACTATTGAGATAAAGGCCAGGGGAGGTGAGAGCATAGACAACCTCTTTGGAGGGAATCAATGAGATCATGCGCTAAGAGTGAAGATGAAGGTAATGGTAAGAGATGGTGGCTGGGCAATGTGAGGCAAGCAGGGAATGAACTCGAAAGTCAAGTAGGGATGAATAATAGGCATTGAGTAGCAAAGGCAACTGGACAGAAGATGGAAACCTGGCTCTTCAGCAGCCTGCCTGGCTGTGACATGTGCGTCGGCCATCCTTGGCCATCTGGAAGCAGAAACTGGAGATTGTGGAGGAAATATTCCACCAGAGATGGCACCGTAGCTGCAGAGAAAGCCAGAGGCAAGGACGGACCTTAGGGGCCAACCCAGGAGAGTTTGAAAGCAGGAAATCTGTAGCTGATATGTGGGCTTCATCTCTAAGACCCATACAGTCTTGTCTTGAGCTAAATTTCAGAGACCAAATTCAAAAAGGTTTTAAACAAAATGCCACTGCCAGAGAGAATATAAAGTAGAGGTTAGAGAACAAACTCCCATCGCTGATTCTCCCAGTGCTTTCTCTGTGGTGTGTCCCAGGTAGATCATTTCTGCTTTTTACATCCTTACTGCCATCCACCTACCCCGGGGACATATGCTATGGCTTTTCTAGCTTCCTAGGAAAAGGTGTTATTTAAACCAAGGTAACCTCGTTAAGAAAGAGATTTGATTCTACAGAATTCTGTCAATCTTGCCCTCTTGTTGCAGTGGTAAAACAAGCACAGTGTGCTGAACTGTTTCACTGACCCCCATTGGCCTTTTGACTTTGGTGTTCAATGGCATTGTTGAAGCTAACTAGATACTGAACAAATTCAACCCAGATCCGTTTTGGAACATAAGTCCTGTCAAGGCAGTAGTTAGGTCTTCACCCTCTACATGGATGAAGGAACCTGGCATCCCTTTCTGTCAAAAGCGGTGTCTTAGCCTCGACCGAGTGGAAAAAACCAATTAGTAGAGCCCAGGCTCACCCTCCAGGGGCAGAAATCCTCTAGCAGGGGACAAACCCAACTTAGGCACCCACAAGTATTATCCCCATTTTACCGGTGAGAAGCTGAATTTGAACCATATCTGGATTGAAGCCTAAGCCTGTTCTCCATGTTTCATCTCGTTGCCAAGTCTGTACCACCACTGCATGCTGCCCATAACAACTTCCTGGCTCCAAATGAAGGAATCCCTCCCTTATGATGCGCCATGTTGGTTTCAGTATGGAAGAGGGTTGGACATCTAAATAAGTTGCATGGAAACCAATCAATCTTTTGTGAAGTGTTCATGGAGACCTACAATCTGATTGACAAAGGAGGAGAAAGATCCCGCCCTTCAGGGGTGTGGCCACCTGTTTTGGAGAACAGAAAACACACACAGGAAAGTCTGTCCTCTTGCCTTTCTTCCTTGCAGCCAGGTCCCACAGGCATGGCTGGTCATCTCAAGGTACAGAGCAAACATTAGGAAATATGCCTTCAAGGACCAGGTGAACTCTGAGGAGCCCTGTATTATGAGACCATGTGGCACCAGTGAGTCCAAAAGTAGCCTTCTCCAGGTCTTCTTCAGGGGTGTCGGACATGCCAGTGTTTCACTCTTCCTGGCTTTGCTTCCTAGATGCCTCTCCTCGGGCTGGGCGGAAGAGAAAAATGGGAGTGTTCTGGTGGTGAGCAAGTGAGCTCAGCAGCGGGGCAACTCAAGCTCTGTGCAGCAAGACAAGCTACAGGTCATCATCAAGCCTCTCCTCAAACCTCAGCCCATTCCAAGACTTACAGGAAGGAAACTGCACAGAGGAAGGAAGGGAAGAGGGAGGGAAGCCAGGATAATTCCCACAGAGGGATGGTGTCTGGCCTGGGAGGGCGGAGGGCAGTACCTGAAGCCTGGATGCTGAGAGGGAAGACTGGACGATTTGGGGCCGAAGTGCTCATTCTAAGAAATTTCTTAGTGACTGCCAGTCCTGAGGGAGGCAGGCACGTGAGCCCTGCCTGGCGCCAGCAGTGCCTACACAAGCCTTCTGTCCAGATGGAAATGTGCAGGAAGTGAGGGTGGAGAGTGAGATGAGACCATGTGGCTGTTGAAGGTGACTGATGGCCATGCGACAGCAAATCTGGCTCCTGTGGGATCAGGTTTTACTGGAAAGAGACATGAAGATTAGTGACTTTCAGGTGAGAAAGAACCCTACTTCCTGGTTTCTGGAACAAAGTATCTTTGTGGGCTTTGAGAGTCTCATTTGTAATTTCCACCTCCAGACCTTCTCCCGTGGCCTTTCTCCAACTTGCCAGTGTCCAAACTCTCCAAGGCCCACCCAGCCCTCCTGAAGTCCTCTGCATAATGTCACCCCTGACAGTTCAACCTGGAGAGTGCCTCCCCTGGCCCGCTGACCTGCCACAGGCAGAGATGATGTTGACTTGAGATTCCCCAACACACATCTGTGCTCACGATGAAAGCTTGTCTTCTTAGACCCTCAGTGTTACTCAGAGGCTCTGGAGGAACAGATTTATAAGATTTACTATATCAAAACATTTTATGGAGTAAAATGCAAACTGGAAAAGGATATTTACATTAAAGCTGAGACTTAAAGAAACCTCATGAAGATGGAGGGCCACTACGAGCCAATCCAAAACAACACCTGCTTGCTCTCCTCTTCATTGGGGAATTTTTGCAGAAGAGTGGGAGAAGCAGGCGACGTGGTAGCAGGAGATACTTGCAGGTCCCCTTTCTTCCCAGGGACTGGACAAGGCATAGCCTAGCTGATTCAAAGCTGATTCAGAGTGGAAATAGTTTCATTAAACTGCCGTTAAAAAAAACCCCAGCAAATGGTATTTATCACCCATTCCTAGATGTCAGGGTCAGGCACTGGAATAGTTGCATATTTCAATTAATGGGGGTAAATATCACTCTCACTTGGCAGCTGATGAAACCATGCCACTGTCAGGTGAACTCCAAGTGAAAAAATTAATGAGATCAAGGTCTAGGCTGCTGTCCAAGTCTATCGGACTCTTACCTGCTACGCCAGGCTGCTGCAGATATCTTAAGAGATACACAGCTCTGTCTTTACAACTCATCAGAGATCCTCCATAATGTTTTGTGATTCTTGTTTTGGCCCCAGGCGGTGGCTGCCGTTGTTACCAGAGCAGCCCTCATCTCCAGTGGGGAGCTCAGTTTGTCCTGCTGGTCACCAACCCAGGGCTTTTGGACCAGGTGGCTGGAGACTCCATCCTCTGTACGATATCAAGGAGGTCTCACAGGAGCCCCAGTTGGCTTATCCAGCCAGATATAAAGTAGCTGATTTGGTCTATCCCTTTACCATCTTGGAAATCACCAAGCCAGCTCTAAATGTCCACTGCAGATGACAAGAATCTGTTTTGAGGACAGCCAGGGAACGGCTGGTTGTCAATCTACTCTGCACAGCGAGGGCTCCAAGTGAGAAATCAAGCCTGGAACACCTTTCAAAGAAGGCCCATCTCCAAGAACTCTTCTGTCTAATAAGTGCCTGAGCCCTGTTATCTTAATAGCACATGCCACAGCTATTGCATTCATTCAGTCCTACAGCATTTTATGACGGGTCTGACCCAGGAATTGTGTGGCTGCTGGGGATGAGGGTGGGGCTGGTAGGTGGTCTTAATTATCTCCCTTCTTTCAACCTTCCTTTTCTGTGGTACTTCCCTGCAAGGGAATGGGTTTTGACATCCTATGCACACTTTCCCACCATCTGTTCAGATTTGCCTCATTTCCCAAAAGGCCCTTCTAACTTGACGTTGCACAAATTCTTGTGCCTGGGACTTGCCAAATATGTCAAACCCGAATGGCTGAGATACTCCACTGTAATGGGTTAGGTGATCCATTGGGCTTGATGCTACTTGGTGTCCAGAGTAGCCACTGGGGCTCTCCTGACACCATTCCCAGGTCCTGTAGGCTCTGACACACACTATGTTCAGCCTCCTCCAAGCCTGCTGACTCCCCAGAACACCAGCAAATGAGGTCTCCCAGATCCTGGAACTAAAGGGACATTGAGTTAAACTTTATGTTCATCATCTCTGCCCAACTAACCTAGCACTCTGGCCTTCACTCTTTCTTTCCCAGCTGCTTTTTCTGGTGGCTCCAGCCTTCAGGACCAAGGGGAAAGTTCCCTATCCATTTTCACAGAGCATCTCTAGAACTCTGCTCATTGTCCTAGGCACTTTACAGTGAACTGAGGGTGAACTAAACAGACTGAAAGCCCAACCCTCATGGTGCTTACATTCTAACTTACTAATAAACTTTCAGAATGAAGTTGTTAGGAGTTTAACAGGCTTCTCCTACTGGGGTGCCTGCTTCTTAAAAGAGGAATCTAGAGAAGTTTAACCCACAAAGTAATGAAGTATCAATGATAGAATCCCAGATACAAGTGGGGGCGATATTTAAGAGAGAGACCTCTTTGGTCTTTTAGAACAAGGATTGGAGAGCTTCAGTCCATGAGAGGCCCGCCACCTATTTTTCTATGGCCCAAGCTATATTAAATGGCTAAGAATGTTTACATTTTGAATGGTTGTAAAAAAGGATAGTATTCTATGACAAGTGAACATTATGTGGCATTCACATCCATTCACTCACGCATGGTCTATGGCTGCTTTCATGCTGTAATGGCAGTTCAGTAGTTGTGACAGAGATTGCATGTGGTTCCCAAAGCCTAAAACATTTAGTCTGATACCTGTTTCCTCTTCAGCACACATGGAGACAGACACATGGGAAGTGTCCAGCAAATTCAGAAGTCCTTCCTGGCAGAATCTTCAATGTTATTTGCTGAGTTCAAAAGCAAAACTTTACCTTGGGAGGTTGCAGGCTCCTTAGAAGGGGTCTCATCCATGCTTTTGACTCTGCAAGTTTAAGTGGTCATCTTCATGCCTATAGAAAGAACGCAGTACTAACAGGTGAAGTGGGTTCAGTCCCTGCTCTGCCACATAGTTGTGTGTTACTGGGCGAACTATTTAATCTGTAGAAAGAAGCTTCTGTTCTCTATTATGGGACATAGCCTGCCTTGCTACTTCAGAAAACTGTTAAGAGAAACAAATGGGATCATACAGATGAAGGGACTTTGTAAACTGGACAGCACACGCAAGCATATCTTTTCGTAGGTGGGGGCACAACACGAGTTGAATTCTCATCGTTTATTCCTGTTGATGGTGAAGAACTAAGCAGAGAGTCCAGGTGAGAGACCAAGAAATGTGTTCTCTTTGACCTCAGTCAGGGTCTCTACCTCCCACCTCCTCACTGCAGATTCCACATACCCTCCAGTGTCAGTCTGGGGGATTCTCAACTGTGGGTACAGGCTTCATACAACCAAATAAAAGTCACAGCAACACCCTGTGGACCCTCCTGACAACACAGGCCTCCACAAGACACCTCAAACCCTGTACAACATCTGGCAGAGCTACCAGTTGAAGCTCCCCAGGACCTATTTGCTTGTTTCTACCCCCTAGTCTGTAGCTTCTCAAGTGCCATGAGTTTATTTCCCATGGGGCACTCTGATTATCCCTAAGTTCAACAAATATCCTTTTCAGGTGGTTTAAGGTCGAGAAAGGGTGAGCTGTGCAGCAAGGAGTGGGGTGGTATTTTAGAAATTAAGATCTTCCTACCTTACTGCATCAGGAGCATCTTCGAAACACAGACTGTTTCTCTCTGCTGCTTCCCAGTTTGCCACCAACACCTGACTGGTGCCAGGCACAGGGTTTAGACTCAGAAACAGTCTTTGAATGAATGTTATCTTGGGATTTAGTAAGAAGACCTTGAGTCATTCTAGTGATTCTTTTGTCAGTTTATACACAGCCGCTCTATGACAAACACAGCCATCAGGCACCTAATACACATCAGTGAATGGTGACCACAGTGGATATGAGGCTGAAAAATCAGTTTCCTAAATCTCAAAGCCAAACAACAACAAAAGGGCCTAAACTGAGTAGGATTTTTTAAAAAACGAATGAAATAAAGCATGCTTTTGAAAGAGCCCTAGTACTTTGTACTTCATGCTTTATTCAAGGAGAGCATGGCCATGAAATGAATGATAACTTGGAAGTTTGACATGTGACCTGGGAAGCTGGCTGACTGTTTCATTGGTTGTATCTCCTGAGAAAATCCTCAAACTGGGAAAAAGATATTCTGATGGTGACACACAAAGGCTGTACTTATAACTACCATCCTCGGCATCAAGAAGAAAGAAGTTTTAATTATGAGCCAAAGAACAGATGTCAAATCCCCAGCCATCTTTCTGCCCTTCTGTTTATTATGAGTCACCCTGGAGCCCATCCATCCAGCCACCAGTTTTCATGGGAAGTGTCCATGTGTGGCCAGAAGTATGTGCTGATGGATGGACTCACGTGAGGGGCGCTGAAGTCTGTGCCTTAGGCTTCCCTGGGCTCCAGTGTTCTTTGCTTCTTCGTTACTTTGTTCCTCTTCTCCCACATCCCTTCTTCATCATCTGAGTCCTCCCCTCCCAAGCTGGATTTTCAAAACAAATGTGAACTCCCATTTCCTGCAGTGCTGGCTGGTCAAATACAGAAGTGAGGGCTGCTGAAACACCTCTGAGGCTCAAGACATAAATGTTGTCCATGCCAGCCTGGGGAGCGGGAGTTCTAAGAAGGGAGAGGGCCATCTCCTGGACAGCAGAGGGAAGAGGTGAGTGGATTTCTTGGTCTTTTCATTTGACAGCCCAGGAGAGAACCTGTTAGCCTTACTGATTTGCTCACTCACCCTAGAGCTTCAGAGGTTCTTCTTGGAATGTCTGGTTAGTTCAGCTGTTTCCACCGGCAGTCTGATCTCTCATGTTCCTTACTATTCTGAACTAAGCATGGACAATTTCCATTTCTTATTCAACCAGGATAAAGTTGAGATTCTACATAAGGAAATTTGCTAGGAATCTAAGAAAAAACCTCAGCTCTTGGCAAGGGGTTTCCTAAACCTAAACCTAAACCTTCCTTACCAAGACCCCTGGTCCTTTTCTTATATAACTTGATTCCTAGACCAGCGGTGCAGAGCCCACCCTGATAGGCACATGATCCGCTTTAGCAGATACAGCTTATATCCAAAATGGCTAGCCCATTTTGCCTATCAGCAGCCTACGAGAGTTCCGTTGCTCTAGAGGCTGGTCTGCCTTTTCAATTCACAGTTTTTAAAATTGCAGTCATTTTGCTGAATGTGACTTAATATCACATTTGGTTTTAATGTGCATTTCCCTGAAGAAGAATTACTTGGAACACCTTTCCTTACACTTCCTGACCAGTTGATTACCCTCTTTTGTAAAGTATGTTTCGAGTCTTTTGCACATTTTGAATTGGGTATCAGAGTTTTGTCAGATATATCTACAGTAAAAATCTTCTGCCTGGCTGTAGCTTGCCTTTGCATTCTCCTCATGCTCAAATGGCCCAAATGAAGTCTTTTGGTAACCTAAAACCACAGAAAGACTGAATCTACAGTACGGCAGGCTGCTTTTACTTGACTGCACTTTCAAGTGACTTTTCAGAAAGTCAATGGTATTTATAATTTAGCACACAGAAGGTGCCCTTGTGTCCCCTCCCAATCAATATCCCCCCCACAAAGTAAATTCTATCCTGATTTCTATCACCAGAGATGTGTTCTGCCTGTTCTTGTCCTTCAGACAAATGGGATCGCTCAGTGTGAACCCTTTCGAGTCTTTGCTATGGCTGTGAGAGTCCTCCACTCTCTCATGTAGCCACACTGTTTCTTTTTCCTTGCTATGTGATATTCCATTGTGTAAGTAGATTGCACTGCCCATTGTCTCCAGGCTGGTTTTATGATGATAGTGATCACACCCTTATACAATATTTATATTCACAAGCATATAAAATATATAGCATTTATAGCATCTTTAGCATCTTCTGATAGACAAACGCAACCCTGGTCCTTTTCCTAGAAAGGGAGCTGCTATTTCCCCTGAGTACATAATGCCACTTTTCCAAAGTGACTGTACAAGTTTCTAGTACACATTCCCACGGTGTCTGAGCATTTCCATTGCTCCACATCCTCCCCAACCCTTGCAGATAGTCATCGTTGGCTACTTTTAAATGTTGGTTCTGCTGCAAAGGTTAATTTGCATTTTCCTGATGACTAATGACATTGAGCACCTCTTCATAGGCTTGTTGATCATCTGGATATCCTCTTGTAAAATAACTGTTGAGTCTTTTGCACAATTATAATTTATAAACTTTGGTTTCTTTGCATATTTTTATTGATCTGTAGGAGTTTTTTTTTATATTTGAGGTGTGAATTCTTTGTCAGATATAGGCATTGTGAATATTTTTCTCATTGACTATGGTTTGCTATTTCATTCTCTGAGCGGTGTCTTTTGATGAATGGATGGTCTTCACTTGAATGATGTATAAATTATCAGTGGTTTCTTTGCCTTCAGGAAGACATTTATGCTTTGGAGTCGCCCTCTGCTCTGACTCCCAGACTGCAGGCTGCATGTCCCTTCTTCCCACCCCTGCAGATCCCTTCTGCTCCCAGGGTTTGCTGCAGACTCCTTCATGGAGGCTGAAGCTTTAACTCCTCGTTGGATAAGCAGAATGCTTCTCTTTTTTCAGACTTCTGCCTGGGCTTATCTCCTCTGTGGCCGAGGGTCTTGTTGACTCCACTGTGTCATCCTCCTGGCCGTCCCACAGCCTGCCTCAGCTGCCAGTGCTCCTTGCCTCTCCCCCTCTGCAGTCCATGTTCGCTTCTGAGCGTCACTGGCTCATTCACCCAGCAAAGGTGATCACTCTTACTTATCAAGTGCTTCCTAGCTGGGTTACTCTGCTCTGAGAAGTGATCTTTGACACTTCTTCAGTGTCCTCTTGGCAAGGGAACACTTATCAGGATCTCCACTCTGTAGGTACAAAGTTATTTTCACCTTAGGGCCAAGATCTAATATCACTGGCTCAATATTTAAATTCTAAGTTTGGGTCCAGCATCATCCAATCAGAGTCTGCTCAAGTGGCAGTGCCCATCCCATTGCCTGACTCCAAAGCACTACTAGACTGCCCCTCTTCTTCCTTCCAAGGGGTTCTTCACATGGAAGTGAAATGATTTGGAAAGTGAAGTCAAGTGAAAACAGAAGTCCATAAACTTGACTGTGAAAAAAATGACATCTTCCTGTCTAGGAACCTCTATGTGAAAATTACCATCTCCTTTCATTATGAATGTAGACAACAAATGGCAGCGTCAGCAGTGCCTGTCACTTTGTCACTAACAGAAACCACAGACATCTTCATATCACAGTAGAGCCATGGATGATAGTTTGAATTACCATTCATGCTTATTTCACTATCACAGAAGTTCCTAGGCCCATCGCTGGATCCTGCATTTAATAGGCTAGTAGAGATTATGTCAAATTTGTTGCTTCAAAATATTTGGTAATTTTACTTCAATATAAGTGACGCATTTAAAAACATTCTAAGAAGCAATCCATAGGTTTTACTAAACCACGAAAAGGACTGAAAAACACCTGTAGACAGGAAAGCCTCTTAAACCCACAGCAGTTTAAAGTCAGGCAGTGATGGACGCTGATGAATCAACAGTTTTGCTTTTGGGTTGGATTGTGCTGAACATCAGCTCAGCTTTGTTTATACCTTCCCTTGGGGTGGGGGTGGGGTGAGGGTGGGAGAGTCTCAGGGGGCCTCTCTGCATGTGGCTCCAGTTTTCTCTGGATTCTGGCATTCTGGGGATTCTGCAAGAATAGGGCATCTCTTCTGTAGGTCAGAGGAAATGGGTAGCTATCCAGCTAAATAGATTTCATGCTTGACTTCAGGGGAATAGCCCAAATGATGATCTGTTTGGGAGAGTAAATTAAAGAGGTAAGTGGGCATGTTGGTTTTATTTGGTTTAACTTTTGCTGGTTTAGTTGTTTCTCTAAGCATTTCAAATGCAGACCAAAGGTTGTCAGAACTCTTCCCCCAGCAGTGCTGTCTCTGCCCCTTCCCCATTCAAATTCTGGCCAGAGCCTGCTGGGGTGAGGGGCGGTGGGGAGGGGGACACTAATCTTGGATTTGCTTCAAGGGAAGGCTTCACCGGGATCTTGTCTCTTCCCTCCTCTATTAGATCATGACTATTTCTTTCTCACAACTCCTAAGATTATCTTGATTTCACTCATTCCTCCTACTCCATCTCTCCTCATCAATAGTCTTCCTTCCTTCCTTGCATTTCTTAGACCAGAATGCTCATGAAGAAGACCTGTTTTCCCTTCCCTAGAAGCAATGTTTCTGTGTTCTCATCTGATGTTGAATACAATATAAAATGGAAGAAATGTGAGTCTGTTTCCTGGCTCAAGCCATGAAGAACCAGTGAGTCCCAGGTCCTTAAAACATCATAGTGCTTTATGGTGCTATCTAAATATTTTTAACAGTACGTTTCCCTTTGACTCCTGACTCATGGCCCCATCCTTCAGCCTCCACCTTCCCAAGGCCTCCTAATCTTCCATTTCATCATAAAGTCCCTGGAATAGTGAGCTCAGAAGGTTGTGAATTGGGCAAAAATCACTTCCGAGCACCTTAGTCTTCTATAAAAAATGACACTGACATTACCACAACCACCTCCTCCTCCCCTCTTCTCCCATTAAAGTCACTTATTTGGAATGTTTGAACGTGTTCTTTTCAAAGAAAAAAGACTGTACCAGATTCTGTCCATGGTATTGTTCCAAGGTGCTGTGAGTTCTCTATAAAAGAAGTTGAGCTGTCATTTGTGTTAATGGGACCACTAACCAAATGGTTGAAGTCGACAGAGTATTATTAGTTCTTTTTTCTTGATAGTCTCTCTGACTGTGGAGACAAATGAGGGAACTCTACCTTCACGCGAGCTTTGTTTTATCGTTCTTAGATGTGGAACACAAATGAATAGTATTAAGATGTTTCCAACCTGTGGTGATGGGTGGCAGTTTCTTGACACCGCTGGGAAATCTACGCCTGAGTGCTGTGAGGAGCTGAGGGCAAGCTGTCAGGCACACTGGTCAGGCTGCGTCAGGGTTAGAATTCTACGATTCTGATTCTGACCCTCCCTCCACCTGATGTGTGGTCTTGAGTAGGTGCTTTAATGTTTTTGTTCCCCAGGTTCCTTATCTATAAAGAGAGAAGGGAAGCCTGGATGAGTTCTACATCCCTTCCAGTTCTGTCATTTTATTATTCTAATACATGAATCACCAAAACAATCACGAAAACATCCCAATAATAGCAATCAAGAAAAATAACTGTGATTCTATTTTATACGGTGTTAAAGATTCCCTTTAGACTTTCCAGTTTCTTAACTACTCAATATGTGTACCCTTTAAACTCTGCTAGATCCCTCTAAACTCTTTTTTAAAATTGATTTGGGGCCAGTATGAAATCCTGCGTCTTATTATCAGTGTCTCAGATTCTTGAGTCTAAGAAGGTCTGTTTAAATGGTATGTTTTTCTTGTAGCAATTGTTAAGTGGTCAGATTTTATGATGTTTGAACATTCATTGCCATTCACTATCTAAACATTTCTATAATCCTGTGAGTGTGTGAGATTAATAAGTAGAATGGAATTCATTCTGGATTTGATTTCATCTGCTGATTCTGGTGGAAGGCCTCCCATATCTGCTCTTTCTTTGTCAACATGGTTAAAGCAAAGAGACTTGGAAAAGCTCTGGCTTTGGAGACAGAAAAAAATGTTGTTCTCTGTCTTTATCCCCACATGTAACAACTATAAAATGTGGTGACATTTCGTATGAAGAGACATCTACTCATTGCCACTGTGTGTTTTGAGTGATTAAAACGTTCATCATATTGCTTTCTTACTTTTAAACAGAAGTCTCCCATCTGTCTCATGGCCCTAAGTCCTAATCACATTTAATGTTATATTTATTTGATTTTTTAACACTCTGAGAAGGAAAGATGGGGAAATAAGACTTCAGAGTGCACAGTGATATTTCGCAGTTTAATTGCATCTCAGGCAAGACTGTTGCGTTCAAGCAATTGCTGAATGTTCCGCTTTGCCTATGTAAGATTATGGGGTGCCACAGACAGATTTTTGGCAGGTCGTGTCCTTTTAATCGAGTCATTCTCCCCTTGAACACGGCTCTCTCTCTCTCTCACCTTCTTGTTTCTGGCTCTACTGCCATCACTGCCTTCTAAACACACACTAACACACTTGGACTGCATTTACCAAAACATACACTTAGAGTTTTGCTTACTGATTGCTTTGCTGCACTCCAAACAGTCCAGGATTTTGAAGAGTGTGAATCATGCCTTATATGAGATGTGGTAGGATGTGATGTTTAGAGAGAGGAAAATATGCTTCCTTATAGAAGCGCTAGGCACTAAACCATCTGGATTGGAGAGAAAATTTTCATTCATCCCGATATTTTGTCTGCGTAGTACATCTGGAACCTGGGTGACAGACTGAATTTTTCACTTCCCATCCAGATGGTTTTTTGTTGTGGGTTGAGAGAGAGAGAGAGAGAGAGAGAGAGAGAGAGAGAGAGAGAGAGAGAGAGAGAGAGAGA